>CAOLHI010005213.1:0-78001 GCA_948474755.1 Ctenosaura bakeri | reverse complement strand
TGGAAATCCAACAGGTGTAGCCTAAACAACTTGGGTAGAGATGCTTCACCTGTTGAATATATTTGCCTATAGTGAGATTCCAAGGCTCCTCTATGTGGCAGATCTGTGTGTGTGTGTGTGTGTGTGTATGTGTGAGTCTTTTCTTTTGGCTAAGGAAGTTGGAACCTGACAATGTGTGTGTTTTATCAACCTGTGGAATGGCTGTGAAGACTGTTTCTGTGCACGTGCAAAATGCAATCCCCCTCTTTACACTGAAGAACACAGTTACATTATCTACGATTATGGATTAAGTTCTACTGCAGGTTGGTGCCCCCCCCCGGCTTCCAATGTGCTGGACTACAAACCCCATCGTCCTAGCCAGGCCACTTGGCGAGTGATGGGGAGAGCCCAAAACACCTGGAAACTGCCAGGTTGGGGAATTTGCCCCTAAGGGAAATCAGGTTTCCTTGGCAAGATTTGTTCGGGGGACGGGGGTTGCCCTTGCCTTCCTCCGAGGCTGAGAGAGTGGGACTCACCCAGGACCACACAGTGGGTTTCTATGCCTGAGCCAGGGGGAATCCGAACCCTGGTTTTCACAGTTGTAGTCCGACACTCAAACCGCTACACCAGGGCTTTCCAAACGGTGCACCACGACACGGTAGCGTGTCACCTGAAGTGTGTAAGTGTGTGGCCTACAATCTTGGAAATGCATGTTATTATTTCTAAACCATATATTTTTAAAAATATACGGAGGGTTTTCATGAGATATGTTGTGTCCCATACATTTTGTTATTACAATTTATGTGTCTGTATCTCTTATGAGGGATTAGTTTTAACCTCTGGTTTGCTAGTAAAACTGAATTACTGCGTTGCAAAATGATGCGTGTCTAAAAAGTGTGTCACCAACCTGAAAAGTCTGGAAAGCTCTGAACTACCCCATGCTCTCAAACCACTACACCACGCCGGCTCTCTCGTCTAAAATAAATGGTCCCAAACATTGCAACCTTTCTTTAGGGCCACCGTTAAGTTAGAAACAACCTGAAGGCACACAACATACTAACAACGACAACGAACCCTCATTGTGCCCTGCCCAGCTATGCTTCTGCATATAGACAACTTGTCCTCAACCATGCGCTTGTCCAAACACACAAAGAAACTGCTTCTCTAATGCAGCGGCTCTTCCAATTGACCATTTTGAATCAGCTAAGAGATATTAGGTTTACACCAAAACACTCCGACAGAAGGCACAAAATGTTCCCATCTCCAACGGCCAAATGCCCCCCTAAGTGGCCATCTCTCCTCCAGAAAGCCAGATGTTCAGTCAGGCCAAATCACAGAACTGGAAGGGCCCCCCAAGTCCAGCCCTCATTGATGCAGGAATAAGACAGCAAAAGTCCCCCCAAAACCGCCCATCCAAACTCTGCTTAAAGACTTCCAAGCAAGGAGGCTCCACCACGTGCAAAGGAAACCTATTCCATTGCTGAACGGTTCTCAAAGCCAGAAGTCTCCCTAATACAGTCCTCCCTCCATATTCACTAGGGTTAGAGACATACGGCCCTTGTGAAAGTGGAAAAACCGTGAATAACTCTAGGCCCTCCCAAACCATATTTAATACACAAAAAAGTATGATCACCAGAAGTGGGGGGCTGGGGGGGCTTACGGCCACCTCCCCTGCTGCCCCACACCATTTTTAAGAGGGACTCACAAGCCTTGTTCGCAGTTTCTCAGCCTCACAAGGCTTGCAGTCCCTATTAAAAATGGCCCAGGGAGGTAGCAGAGCGGACAGCAAATAATCCATGGATAATCAAATCCGCAAAAGTGAAATCCACAGATGTGGAGGGCTAGGTGAGTGCCTTAACATTTATTTCTTTAATTTATATCCCACTCTTCTCCCAATAAATTTATTTATTTGATTTATATCCCACTCTCTTCCCAATATGGAACCCAAAGCAGCTTACAGTTTTAAGCTTTTTTTAAAAAAAGGACTCAGACAGCAGGCAACGCAAAACTTTTTAAAAAGCGATCAACGGTCTCATTAAAACTTTTAATTTCAAATAGCTAAAACATTAATAAAAACATTTTGCTTATTCTAAAAAACAAAACCAAATAGCACTCTCTTTGCATACCCTTCTACCCCAACTTTGAAGACTCTGAAACATGGGAAAGCCCATATTTTTCATCATTTTCTATATATCCAGGAAAGTTTCCGATGTGCACTGTTGGGGCTCATTGTTTTGGTTTCTTGTTTGATGTACAGGTTAAGTATCCCTTATCCGGAAATCCAAAAACCAAAATGTTTTGCCACCAGCCGCCTGCTCCTACCTTTGAGGTGGTAGCTGTGGTCACTCTTGCTTATTTGTCTCTCGGATCCTCAATCTCTCTCCAGCCTCACATCTCAGACCCAACACAAGACGAGAACAAACAAGACACCAGGCTGGAGAGAGACCGAGGATCCATTAAACGGCAGAATCTAAGTGTGCCCCTCAGCGCGCTTGTTCATTTGTATTTTAGGTACATGCAAATATAGATATTCCAAAATCCCCCCCAAAAAATATCCCAAATAGGAACCACGTCTGGTCCTGAGCACTTCGGATAAGGGATGCTCAATCTGCATTACGTTATAACTGAAGGACTGATTGAACAAGAAAATATTTGCCTGCTAGCAAAAAGAAAGCAGGGAAGGGGCCAACTGAGGCTCCCTTGGGAGGGAGTTCTATAGCCTAGGAGCAGCCACCGAGAAGGCCTCGTGTTCTCACCAAACAAGCCCGTGGGGATGGTGGGATAAAGTCCTTCCCCAAAGATCGGAAGACTTGGCTCATATGGGGATATTTTAAAATCAATTAAATGGAGATAACATTAAAATGAACACACAGCAACCGGAGGGAAGGCCTACCTGTCCCAGATGTTCATGGGTTCTGAAGAAAGGTGTTCTCAATCTTGCCAGGAGAAGTAATCCAACAGTGAGAAAGCTAGAGGGGAGAGATAAGGAAACGTGTGTTGGATTGGCTTTCAAGAATTCTTCAATTTGTTTATCTTTTAAAATCTATTTCAGTGGCAACTTGGGCAAGGTTTCACTTTCAACACTGGGCTGGCGATTTCATTTGCCCTAGTTAGTGACAACCAGTCTGGTTTAGTGCTGGGAATGTTGAACTATGACTCTGGGAGAGCAGGGTTCGAATCCTTGCTTGGCCACAGAAAGCCACACGGTGACCTTTGGCAAGTTCACACTCTCTGATTTAAAGGAAGGCAGCGGTGCATTCTCTCTTTTCAAAAAATAGAGACAGTGTGGTATGGCAATATGAGAATTGGACTAGGACTCCAGGACATCAGGGTTTGAATCCTCACTCAACCCTGGAAACCTGCTGGGTGATCTTAGGGGAAGTCACACTCTTTCAGCCTAAAAGGAAGACAAAGGCACCCCCCTCTGAATAAATTTTGCAAGGAAAAATCACAGAGAGAGTTGTCATAAGCCGGAGTCAACTTGAGGGCAGATAAACACTGAAAGCAAGCAGCGTAGAGTGGTTAGTGTTGGACTAAACTTAGGGAGGTTCTAACAAAGGTTCTTTCAGTGGGCTCAAAAAACCTGTGGGTAGAAGAAAGGCACAAGAACTCAGACAGGTGGAGTTGGGGCAGAGTTATGGCTGGAAAGAGAATGATGGAAGTGCCTTGGCATCACTTGTCTCCCCGTCTCTCCTGCCCTCCTGTGCCGCCCACAACAACTGAAGCCAACCAGGCAAGTTTACTCTCACAATGGCTCACCACTTCCTTCCTCTGAGGCTGAGAGCGTGTGACTTGCCCAAAGTCAGCCGGGGGTTTCTGTGGCCAAGCAGGGATTCGAACCGTGGTCTCCCTGTCTGTTTTAATTGTTTGTTTCAAAACGCTATTTAAGGATTAATTTTAGGCCGCTCTAAAAAGTTTATTTTTAAAAGAGTATTTTAAGGGGGCTTTAAAAGTTTGTAACTTCTGTCCTGTTCTACAAGCTTGCCTCTGTTGTGTGTCTCCTTGGGAGTCTGTGATGTATAAAATTATTTTAATACTGTTTTAAAGTGATGCTTTTAAAATTGTCCTTAAAATTTTATTGTTAGGTTTTAGGTGATTCTGTCTTTGGTCTCACTCTAGGGGAAAGTGGCTTATAAATGAAACAGACAGACAGATAAATACAGGCAAACCAAGCTACTCTACAAAACTGGCAGAAATAGATAGACTGATACTATAAATAAATAAATAAAGCAAGGCAAGCCACCGCATGAAACTGGCAAAAATAGACAGACAGACAGACGCCACAAATAAATAAATAAGACAAAGCAAAGCAGCCCATGAAAACTAGCAGAAATAGATAGACGGATAGATAGACAGAGTGGAGGTCCCTGGACGGATGCCAGTCCCTGGTGAGCTTCCAGGAAAGGGAAAAAGAAAAATTATTCAGCCAATGGACACAAATTTAGTACCACTCCCTGGCACCTTTTTAGGGGAAAAAAAATCACCAATCCTCCACATCACAGAGCCTAAGAAGCCCTGATGTACATTATCTTATTAACACTCTCCACCCTATTTTACCCCCTTCAGTTAATCCAAATTCTCTTGGCACCGGGTTACGATGTCAGGTTGTACTGGTGGTCCATCTCTCTCTCTTTTTCTCTCACACACGCCAAAGAGCCAAACTGACCTCAGCTCCTCCTCTTAACACCCTGCACTAGAAGTGACCAGAGCAGGAAAGCAAAGCCTCCATTTTTTTTTTTAAAAAAAGGGGGCACCCTCTAAGAACCCGGAACACGAGTTGGGAATGCTCAACCATTTGAGTTGGCTTCTTTTCTCCCTCTAAAGCTCTCTGGCATCCCAAAGGCGGGACAGAGAGAGAGACCAAGTAGCATCTCTGCCAAAAAAAAAAAAAGGTTCAACATTTGCAGCTGCCTTCCTCCTCTTCCTCTTCTCCCCCCTCCACACCACTGCTTACGAAGAGGAAATTACCAGCTGAGCGGGAGGAGGCTTTGGCCCTGCCCCGCGCCTCCTCGTAGCTTCCCCCTCCTGCTCCTCCTCTTCTTCCCGGCACGGAAGGCTGCCGGCCAACTCCGAGAGTCAACTTCTCACGCAAAAGGGATGCCGCCGCCACCGCCACCTCTCTTCCCTGGATCCACGACTTGACCAGCTGCGGGAAGAGAGAGAAGAAAAGGTTTAATGGACTGATACATATATATATATTTTCTGATTCCCCAGCCTAGGTGATGGAGAGGAGAGATGAAGTCGCCTCCACGGAACAGGGGTTACCTTTGCGTTCCAGTGTCACAGCCCAGACTGGAAGCTCTTTTCAGTGGGCGTTCCGAAAAAGGGGAGGTTTAAAAAAAAAAAAAAGGAAGAAGGAGAAGAAGAGGAGGCAGACAGGGAGAGAGAGAGAGAGAGACACTCAGGGAAAAAAGCTTCCTTCTCTAAGGGAGCCAATAAGCGAGGCTTGGTTCTTGCCCCTCTAAGCTGGCTTACGCTTCCGGAGCGCAGTTGCAGGAATGACCTTAGGACTCTAGAGAGATTGGGGGGGGGAGAATGAGAAAAGAAAAGAAAGAAGGGACCGTGTTCAAAGAGGCAGGATTCGCCGGGAAGATAAGCCAGGCTCCAAAAATCTCCCCCAAGGGACACACCGGCCACCTTTCTCTGAAGGAGAAGTGCCCACTCATGGACGGAAAAGGGGATTTGGTTTGGAAACAGATCCCCCCAGTGCATGCACAGGGAGTGGGCAGGTGGGGAGAAAACCCACCAAGATCTTACACCGGTTACTGGGCAAGGGTCATAGGACGATGCCTGCTCAGTCCCAGGTTAGGTCTGAGTCAGGAATCTGCACAGCCAAGAGAAGAGGTACTCCCAAATTTTATTTTATTTCTCCAATTCGTACCCTCCCTTTGTCCCAGCAGAGGAAACAAAGTGGCTTACCAATGACTCAAAATAAAAGTTTGGATTAAATCTTTTTTTTCTGCAAAAGTTAAAAAAAATTAAGCAACAATTCAATTAAGGAGAGCTAGAGTGGACTCTCCCATGAGGAAAGGTTGCATGTACCTTCTAGTGGATTTTTATTTTTCATAGTGACACAGAATCTTAAGAGTTGAAAGGGAACACTAAGGCTATCCAGCCCAACCCCCACATGTAGGGAGACACAGCTACAACACCCCTCAAAGGTGCCCATCCAACAATTCTTTCAATATGGAGACTCACCCATAAAGAAAGTTTACATACATTTTTTTCAACTCAGAAAGCAAAAAAAGAGGGGGAGTGGAACATGCTTTGGTCATCCCCACCCGGAATGCTGTGTCCAGTTCTGGGCACCACAGTTCAGGAAGGATATGGACAAGCTGGAACATGCCCAGAGGAGATGATTAAAAGTCTGGAAACCATGAAGACCTATGAGGAGTGGCTTAGGGGGCTGGTTAGTTTTAACCTGGAGAAGAGAAGGTTAAGAGGTGACATCATAACCATGTTTAAATATTTGAAGGGATGTCTTATGAAGGATGGAGCAAGCCTGTTTTCTGCTGCTCCAGAGACTAGGACATGGAGCGATGGCTTCACATTGCAGGAAAAAAGGTTCCACCTTCTCACAGGAAATATTTCCTGACAGTAAGAGTAGTCTGACATTGGAATACACTGCCATGGAGTGTGGTGGAGTGTCTTCCTTTATAAAGAGAGGCTGGATAGCCATCTGTCAAGAGTGCTTTGGTTGTGTCTTCCCACATGGCACAACGGGGTTGGACTGGATGGCCCTTGGGGTCTCTTCCAACTCTACGATTCTGGGACATATTTGTAATTTTGATTGAGGATTTTTCTTTAAATATAAGCTCACAGGGTCAAAGAAAGTAAGTGGCATTTGAGTATTTCAAGTTAACTCAAGATGGAAGACAGTTTTCTGTGTCCAGCTGAAAGCAAACGCTATAATGCAAAGAGTCAAGAGTCAGACAGCAAGAAAACAGAGGAGTTGGGATTTGAAAATTTAGAGTACTATGCCTTCAATTTAAGTAACTTTCAGGCAGGGAAAGATACAGCATATGCAGATATTGTCTTTCTTTTTTTCAAAAACAAAAGCCCATTTCCCATTCCTTTGGAAGGGCAAAACCCATATTTCAATCACATGTTGCAACTCCTTTGCAAAATCCAACAGCCAGAGGTGTTTACGAGGACCTTCCGGTTTGGGAAGTTTAAAAGGACATGTTGGTACAAGGCATTGCCCCCTGGACTCTCCAGGTTGCAAACTAGTCCACCATGAATTTCAACTTTGTTTTTCCAAAAAGGTGCCCTTCCCTGGCACAGATTCCAGCTCTCTACAAATCCTCGTGGAAGCCCTGAGCTGTCTCCATTACCTTCAGGGCATTTCTGAGTTATGGTGAACCCCCAAAGCGAACCTACCACTTGTCAGAATGTGGTCTAAGGGGGATTGCTCTTGCCTTCCTCTGAGGCTGAGAGTGTGTGACTTGCCCCAGGTCACCCAGTGGGTTTCCATGGCTGAGCAGGGAATCAAACCTTCAACTCATTTGCCAGGGCTTCCCAAATGGTGTGTCGTGACACACTGGTGTGTCGCCTGGTGTGTACATCTGCTACCTTCCTGGGCCGAGAACAAGCCCCCCTGCACCCAAGCCTTGGAAACATACGTTATTATTTATAAATCATATATTTTTAAAACTATAAATGAAAGGTTTTCCTGAGATATGCTGTGTCTCCATACATTTCGTTATTACAACTTCTGTATGTGCCCGTATCTCTTATAAGGGGTTAGTTTCACCTCCAGTTTGTTAGTAAAACTGAACTACTGTGTCGCGAAACGATGCGTGTCTAAAAAGTTTGTCACCAACACGAAAAGTCTGGAAAGCTCTGCACTATGGCATGCTGGCTTTTTTCCTGGCTATTCCATTAAGAAATCTTCAACTGACATGACAACAATTATTATAATACAGTATCTTTCCAAAAATCAATCAAGGAATCAAGGAAACCAAGTATTTGAAGGGGTGCCACATGGAAGATGGAGCAAGCTTGTTCTCTGCTGCTCCAGAAACTAGGACACGGAGCAATGGATTCAAACTACCGGAAAAGAGATTCCACTTAAACATTAGGAACAACTGCCTGACTGTAAGAGCAATTTGACAGTGGAATATGTTGCTTTGGAGTGTGTTGGAGACTCCTTCATCGCAGGTTTTTAAACAGAGGCTAGATGGCTTTGGTTGTGTCTTCCTGTATGGCAGAAGGGGGTTGGACTGGAAGGCCCTTGGGGTCTTGGATTCTAAGGTCAGGATCTGGCCAGCATAGTTCCAGGTCCATGACCAGAAAAGAATTCTAGCCAATGAGTACAAAAGTGGCAGATTAGGAAACAAAATACCCCATATCAGAGATAGGAACAGCACTTGCCCAGCTATGCTAGACATCATCTATTCCCATGGCAGCAGAAAAGGTTCTGCGGACGTCCAGCGAGAAGATCCAAATCAGCGTCCAAGAAAAAGCAAGATTTTTTTTCCCCTTCTTCTTTTTATTTCCAGGCCTGGTGGACTGTAGGAGACACGAGGCCTTAAAATGGTCACCGCAACACTATGGCTTGGCACCCGCCCAGGACTTAATATAGCAAAAAAGCCACACCCCACTTCTTTGGGGCCTTGCTGTGTGAACCGAGCCGCACTCTCTCCGCACCTCTCTCTGTCTCACACACACACCAACCTTTCCACCCAGATGCCAGCAGCATCGTTGGCCGACCCGCCACAGGAAGAAAGAAAGAAAAAAAAAGGAGTGGAGTGCTTTTATTTCAAACGTCTCAGATCTCCTCCCCGTAAACAGTTAAGACAGGAAGGAGTTGCTTGAGTCGGTGAAGAAAGGAGGGGGTAAAACAAATGAATAACATCCACCTGGAAAGGGAAAGTCTCCGGCCAGAAAGGCCCCTCAATTGTGTGTCGCTGAGAAATTAAAATAAAATAAAAATTCCAAGCAAAAATGACTCGGGCGAGGGCTTGGTGTGCACACTTCCAATGGGCAAGATGGACCACGTAGAGGAAGGGGAAATGAAGATCTTCGGTGGGCTGCCGTTTACAGACGGACGGAAAGAGGAATGTCAGGGAGACCCCCACGGGAAGGGGTCGGGGGCTTTAATAAAGCAGCCAAGGGGAAATGGGAAACCCAAGCAAAATGTAAAGGAATATACTGAACTAGTCCAGGGTGGTCTCAGTTGGGATTAAGTCCACGTATTGCATTCTGAAAATTTCTGGTCTTCAACAGCATGCCGGTCACTAACCTGTCAAATCAGTGGGGGACGCTGTACTGTCCTAAGCCCCCTTCAGTCCCAGATGGGAAAAAGGCAGAATAAATTAATTAATTAATAAAGATAACGATAGTGATGTTGGGTGAACAAGCTAAGGCTATGTTGACTTGCTGGGTTTCTTGGCTGGAACTGACAAGAGTACCGGTTTTGCTGGCCTCCTGAAATCCCCCCTCCGTGCCAAAATTGGGGCAAATTGGCCAGCCGGCGGGAAGCCCATTCTCTCAGCCTAATTATGTTTCCCCCAGCCACCTCCCCATGGCCACCCTCGCCCTTTGTGGCTATATTAGGAACTTCGCTTTCCTCTTAATCACACCTTTTAATGCTTTTTTTCCTGTCCGCCCCCTCCACATCCCTCTCCTCCACTCTCCTGTTTTCAAGGTCCATTTCTGTGGGGTTTTTTTTTCTTGAAAGAACAAAATAAATTGCAGGCCGAAGCCTCAGTAAACTTTGCCATTTTTTTGTGGGTGAGAGAAGGCAGCACACGGGTGCATGTGTGTGTGTGTGAAGACATGCACATCCATATGTAAAAATATCAGTATTTAAAATGGTACCCACAGCAAATGGTCCCCAAGGTGGTTGCTGAGCAACCGGAGGAGGTCTCAGGTGACTCCCTCTCCAGAAATTTAGAAGTCGGAAAGGTGGCTGCCACAGCCAAGAAGTGAGACCAACCTGCATTTATATATTCTGCGATAGCACCTTCTTCTCCTCTCCCTCTCCTTTTCACGTTTTAAAATATGAAACAGGTACAACTTGAAGAAGTTTCCCATTGGGGCAAACTTTTCTACAGTGCCCAGGTGTGATGTTGTGGCTCTTACCTATGGAGAAACCTTCACATTGTTTCTTCACTTACGGCAAACCTATCATGGGGTTTTCTTGCCAAGATCTGTTCAGACCAGACCCCTGAGGCTGAGAGAGTGTGACTTGCCCAAAGGGACCCCTCCCCAGGTGTCCAGAGCTGACCAGAGATTCAAACCCTGGTCTCTATGGAGTCACAGGTCCAATGCTCAAGCAGCCAGACCACGCCAGGTCTAAATTATACATGCATATATACCCCTGTCTGGGACTCGAACTGGCATACAAAAGTTAGAAAGGACACAGCTTTTAAAAAACCAAATCACACAAAAGCTAAAAATACAATTCAAGTACCAACAGAAGCCAAAGAGGGTGACTTGCCCATGTCGTCTATGTGGTTTCTGTGGCCCAGCCCAGATTTGAACCTGGTTTCTCAGAGTCTCAGTCCAACACTCAAACAAATATATTATACTGGCTTTCTGGCAAAGGTACCAGGTACATTATTGGTATTACTTCTTCAGATTTTGGACATCTTTGGTTTGTGGTTCTTTGGCTGCCTGCAAAAAATGTCTAAAAGCCAAGCATTCTAGCTTGCTCTCTCTTCCAAGTTATGTCCAACTCATGGTGGTCTGAACGCAAACTGATCACTGGATTTTCTGGGGCTGAGAGTGTGTGACATACCCAAGGTTTCCGAGTGGGCTTCCACGGCCAAACGGAGAACTGACCCCTCGTCTCTGGGGTCATAGCACATCACACTGGCAATAAGAGTTCCTGCCTTAGGACAGTTGAACATCATAATTTAGCATTAATGTGATGCTAATGCTAAGTTATATGTGGATGAATTAATATATTTACCTGACGAAGGGCCAACCCGAAATCTTTTCGATTTGACATTTTCAGCCCTGCCAAAGAAGCTGAGCCTGCCACGTCAAGATGGTTATTTGCACACTAGAAATATAACAATTACGAAAAAATACCCTCAAGCTAATTTCAACACGTCATCAGGATGTTATTTCTTCCAAATGACATCATCACGGTCAACCCTGATTGGTTGCGTAGGAGTATGACATCATCTGGCCTAATCACAGGATCCCTGGCTGAATGGGAGCAGCTGGAAAGAGTTGCATCAGATAGACTGGACACCTAGTTCTGGGGAAATGATACGATATAAATAAAAATAATGGGACCCAAAATGAATTAGAGAGAGGAGAGAGGTAGAAACATGCAGGTGAATTTTCTCACAATCCTCTAAGAAATACTGTTTCGGCTAGAAATGGCTCAGCTTTCACTCTGCAAAATAAGAATTTGAAAATACCTAGGAAGAGCAACCAAGAATGCTGTGTAACCTTAAAGACTAACCCATTTATCATAACACAGGCTCTCAGGGATTATAGCCCAAATTATCAGACTCACACACAAAGTACACATTTGAGGACAGGATTGTAGTCAGTGAAATGAGAAGAAAACTGAATTCAACAGGCACCAACACTGACAATTATATTACTGACAATTACATTACTAACACTGGCCATTCCCAAAAGTGTTGCTCATGAGAGGAACACCCTAGCACATGGAAAACCAATTAAGTCCCACAGTCTGGTCCCACAAAATCTGTTATCCAGATTCAGATCTTGGGTTTTACTCATTTATTTCAATAAATCTATTTGCTGTTTTATGGTATTGCCTTGTGATCATTATATTTCCATTATTTATTATTTAACAAGACCAACCACTTGTTGAACACCATACAAATATTAACTTCTAAATTAAAAAAGTATAGAGAATTTTTTAAAAGAACATGAAACAATGCATGCTGCATATCTTCTGAAATTATCCTTCTTCTATACTTATTACTGATATATTTCCCCCATATAGTTTGACATTTCCAATTATCTCTAAAGTTGTTTAATGTTTTCATCATTTCTAACCACATCACAAAATTTCTAAGAATGAATTATGTATGCATTATGTATGCATATGGGTGTGTATGCAAATTATGTATGCATATGGGTGTGTCACATACTCTCAGCCCCCAAAAAACCCTTGATAAGGCAACCCTAAGTCAGAAACGACTTGGAGGCACAAAACAGCCATGCACGGAAACCCACTGACAGGTCCTCCTTAAGTCAGAAAAGACTGGAAGGCACACAGTGGCATGTAAACCCCCTGGGTGAGCATTGGTGTGTCACACACTCTCAGCCCCAGAAAACCCCATCATAGATCCACTTTTGGCTCACCATAAGCCACAGACTACCGGAAGGCACACAACAAAACCAAATGCGCCTTCATGTTGTCTGTCAATTTGTAGCAGCCCCATGAGTTTCCTAGTACTTTCTTTGGCAACAAAAACTCAGAAGTGATTTGCCTCTGAAACAGAGCCTATAGCACCTGGAATTTGTTGCTGGTCTCCCATCCAAGTACTAACCAGGGCTGACCCTGCTGAGCTTCCAAGATTGGACAGGATTTGGGGCGATGGGGGTGCTGTTTGGGGTTTCCCGTTAAGATCATCCTGGGTCCTGAGGTTAATGGGACAGAACTTGAGACCGAGAGATGGTCCCCCGGTGATGTCATTAAGTGTGAAATCCCAATGTAGAGTTGGAAGATACCCCAAAAGGTCATCCAGTCCAGCCCCCTTCTGCCACGCATCAAAGCTCTCCTGACAGATAGCCATCCAGCCTCTGCTTAAAAGCCTCCAAGAAAAGAGACCCCACCACATTCGGAAATAGCCTGTTCCAAACAACTCTTACAGTTCAGAAGTTCTTCCTAACGTTTAGGTGGGATCTCTTTCCTTGCAATCTAAATCCATATTTGCGTCTGAGGCTGGACTTTGGATCTGCCCGCCTTCCGAGATTCTATTTAAAGAGAAGAAGGTTGACTGAAAACAGAACGGAATAAAAATTTCACACTACACAGTTAACAGACCATTCCCTTGTCGAACAGCTATTCCGACCCCAACATTTTATGCAAAAGCTTTGCCTTGGCAATTTCAATCCAGTAGTTAATGCCCAGCTGAGCAACGTAAAAAAAAAAAAAGAATACAGATGTTAAAAACAGCCAAGGGCTGGGAAAGCACAATGAGGTGAGCGCCCCTTATTTGGGATGCCGGCCAAACACACACACACATACACACTCACAAACGCTGATGCAACATCATGGCATGAGTACGCAATCTTTTCTCTCTTCCTTGCCCACTTCCACTTCCAGTAGCCAAGACATGTAGGGGAAAATGATGACAAATCCATTAAAAAAAAAAAGCCGCAAGAGTTAGAATCATAGAAGGGGTCTCCTAAAGGCAATCTAGTCCAACCCCCAGCCACACAGGAATATGCAGCAAAAGGATTCCTGAGAGATGGTCACCCAGCCTCTGTTTAAAAACCTTCCAAGAAGGAAAACCCACTGCCCTCCGAGGCAGCGTGTTCCGCTTTTAAACAGCTCTTACAGTCAAGATGTTCTTTCTAATGTTTAAGGGGAACCTCTTTCCTTGTCATCTGAATCCACTGGTTTGTGTTTTTGTCTCTGGAGCAGCAGGGAAACAAGCTCGCTTCCTCTTCCACATCAGTGCTTCTTTTTAAAATGAACTTTTTTGTCATTTTCTACCCATATAACATAAACTCAGACTAACATTTTTAACACAGACATAAACCAAAATTGAAACACCACCGTAAAACAATAAACTAAAAAAAATTACAAAACACTAACAGAGGCTGGATGGCCCTCTGTCAGGAATACTTTGATGGTGTCTTCCTCCATGGCAGAATGGGGTTGGATTGGATGGTCTTTGGGGTCTTTTCCAGCTCTAGGATTATACAAAATGTGGTTGGGACTTATGATATCACTGGGGACCACCCCTTGGTTTTGGCCCAGGACAGTCCTAAACTGGCAATGCTAAACAGCACCCCCATTGCACGTTGAGCCCAAAAATTAGCAACCCCAGCAGGTAAAGGCCTTGGCAACATCACTTCTGGGGGCCTACTGGCTTCACTACTGTTTTGATACCACACCGGAGTTGATTCTGACTTGGTCACCTGTAACAAGCCTTACCCACCAGCTTAAAAGGAAAAGAGGAAATGCTAAATTTAAGGTTGAATGAACCAAGGCACCCACATTACAGTTCTAGAGAGGTACCAGAAGTCCACAGTTCAGAAGCGAAAGTAAAACCAAAGCAAGTCTTAAGGCCACTTAAGTTTTTCTTCCAAGACTACGTACAGTTGGCCCTCCCTGCTTGCAAGTTTTACTTTCACGGATTTATTGCAAATTTCTCCAACCCCGCTCCCTCGTCACTACCTCAAGTGCTGCTTTTAGGGGGGAACCTTCACTCTCGGTGGCTCGGATCAGGTCACGCAGCCCCTTAAAAACCCACCTCTGGTCCTCCTCATCCAGCTAAGGATGGATCACAGCCCAAATTCTCAGCACCACAAACCCTTTTCTGACGTCCATCCCGCCCCCCAGGAGGAGATGAATTTCCAACTTACGGCAACTCTAAGGTGAACCTATCACACGACTTTTTTGGCAAGATTTGTTCAGACGTGGTTGCCTTTGCTTTCCTCTGAGGCTGAGAGAATGTGAGTTGCCTGCTGTCTGAGTGGGGATTTGAATCCAAGTCTCCAGAAGCCATTAATAAATTGCACGTGCAAACAAGGAAGCAGTTTTAGCACCCACATCCTGCCAGTTCCCTGTTGTTGTCGCTGCCATTGGTGGCCCCCTGTGAGGATCCCCAAACCCCAGGTTACGAACAACTGGCCTAAAAAAATTAATGGGTTTGCCCTAAGTCAATGAAGGACTTGAAAGCAGGTGCATAAACACATGTACACCTCTTATCTTACCTGCAAAGAAGGAAATGGGTTCAAGACTGAGCTCCAAAAGGGGTCTGCGATGCAGCCAACGTGGGACAGAGCTTTGAATGTTGGATTAGGATGCTGTGAGACCCGGGTTCGAATGCCGGCTCAGCCAGGGAAGCTCAGCGGGCGACCTTGGTCAAGTTGTACTCTCTTAGCCTCAGAAGACAGGGCAATGACAAACCCTCTCTGAGCAAATCTTGCTGAGAAAACCCCATGACAGGTCTAGCCAAAGATGAGCCTAAGTCAGAAAGAACTTGGAGGGAGAGAGCAGCAATATGATGCAGCCGTAGATGAGACAGGAGGCGGCGTTCCCTTGCAATCCTGGACCACTTATCCCTCTGCCCTCCTTCCAGCAGCGGTCAGCCAGATAGGATGGTTGTCAGCAAGACGTGAAGTCCAAAAACACCTCCCGCCTCGCACTTTCCTGGTATCTAATCTCCAGAGGCCCGCTCCTTCTGAACACAAAGGTTTACTTCTAAAGCCAACCCATCTGCCTGGCCAACACGTGATAAGCAAGTCGTCACTGGACGCGACAAGTATCAGCCCGACCCCGCTGGAATTCTAGACCGGGCAAAAAAGGCCCAGTTATCCCAGTATCCTGTTCCCAACAGTGGCCAACGGAGAGTCTCCCAAACAGGGCACGAAGGCAACAACCCTTCTGCGGTCCCAGGTACCTGACAAGATATAAGAGGCACAGGAACCCTGTTTTCACATATCAGTCCTTTCCTTGCAAATGGTCTCTTTTTTAAAAGCAGGACAACTGACCACTCCAAAGCAGTGGTTCCCAAACACTGCTCTTCCTGGGAGAAGGGACTTATTATACCCACACAAGCAAAGCCTTGGAAACCGCTGAATATCTTTAAGAAATAAAGGCTGGACATCAAATCATGGAACCAACTCTATGAATCCAGGCTTTGGATTCAGAAGAGGTGACATGATGCTGAAAAATGGAAGTATTTTATCCCTCCAAATCTAGGAGCAGCCCTAGTTGGGACTCACAGATACACTACCTCTAACTAGGGAGAGTTTTGTAAAAAATATATTTATCAATTTTTAACACAGAATAACATAAACGCAAACTGACATTTTTAACACAAACTAAAATTAAAAGACACAAGGGTGTTCCTGCATATCTTAAAGTCATTTTCAACTTATGGGCTACACTATCACAGAGTTTTCTGGGGGCTGAGAGTATGTGACATGCCCAAGTCACCAGTAGGTGAATTGTATCCTGGTCTCTAGGGTCATACCCCAGCACTCAAACCAAAACAACAACATGCCTTGCTCAGAACAGAATAAAGACACTAAACTAAACTAAAAACACTAACTCATTAAAACGCTAACTTACTAACACACTAAAAGCTAACTTATTGAAAAACCAAAGGGCTCTGAGCCCACACCCAAACCAAACTATAATGTAAGGGAAAAGGTAAAATAAGGGATGGCGGAATGTTATTCCACCAGTATAGTTCAAACCAAACAATCTAATTTGGAACTATCTCTGCAAATCATTGCCTCCTTAGACTTCTTTATTGACCAGTATATGCATATTCCAATATATGCATGTGTGTATATATGTATATACATTTAATTGACTTATCTTTTAGGACACACATTCGTTTGGCCATTCAGGATTGTCTATAGAGGTTTTGAGTAGGTACAGAAGTCAGTGGCTGTCCAAACCAATCTCAAGTCCAAGTTATCCAAGGAGCCATATTCTTCCCATATGAGTGTGGCTGGTTTGAGATCCTTTGGGGAGACCCTTCTCTCTGTCCCATGACCCTCGCGGGTACACGTGGAGGGAACCCAGCAGACGAGGCCTTTTCGGTGGCTGCCCCCAGGCTCTGGAACGCCCTAGAGAGGTGAGACTATCACTTTCCCTACCATCCTTTCATAGACAGAGGAAAACCTTTTCGTCTTGGAAGGCCTTCAAGTACCAATTGTCCAGGAGGGAAAGGGCCTTTCAGAACGTACTGTAATGGTTCTTCATTTTCCTTTATAACAATAGATAAATTTAATTCTATTTTTAACTTTGAGATAATATGACTTTTAAAGCTATACTGCTTTCAACTTTCATAAGCCACCTTTGCATCCTAGGCTGGAAAGAAGTTAGCGTGCATCCTTAATAACTGGTCGCCTCTGCTAGACTGGATGGAAGTAAAGCTCCATATTTTGATAAATGTGCTGTGCAGCCAATCCATTGCCTCCTGTGACCCTCTCATGTCATTCATCTTTACAATTTTGGTCTCCCTCCTCCCTGCTTAAGAGAAAGGCCCTAAACACTTGTTGCAAAAATAAGAATACGGAGGTGAGGGCATCAAAACAGAGAGAAAACTAAATTTTTCCAGGACTGGGAAAAATACCCTGGGGCAGAGGGATGAAACATGGGGGACACTAAACAGATCAACTTCAATTTTTAAAAATGCAGCAGGGAGGGGTGAGGAAGTGGACGACATAATTATCTTGGAGAGAAAAGAGTGAAGGAAGAGGTGACCAAGAAAGGAGGCACCTCTGCCAGGCCAAACAGGGTACAGGGTGGCATGGGGGGGACAGTTGTAATTGCCCCCTTGCCACCCTCCTTTTGGAGAACCTCTGAAGGCAGAAATAATAAATAGAAGCAGACGCCTGCCTGTGTGGAAAGGGCAGGAGAGATTCTCGCCCTGATATCAAATGTTGTCAGGCTGCCAAGCAGGTGAAGTGCCAAGAGGAGATCTAAGGCTCCTTGGCACCCCTTCCCCTCCAAACTCCCCCCCACACCCAAGGCAACATCCCAGCCCGGCCATTGTTCAGGGCTAAGGAAAATATTCCAGATTCCAGAACCGGCCCTAAGAGTCCAACTCCCCCCTCCAAAAAAACCCCCACAGTTAGGGGAAGGGAAGTCCCACTTTAAAGTCTCGCACCCCCCAAAAGAATGGGCTCCCCTGGGTTGAAACTTTCTAAGACTTTCTCGTTTTCCTGCGCCTGGAGGGAGCTTGTGATGGTGGGAGAGGAAGAGGAAGCGAGCGAGCCCGGCCAGGAAAGGAAGAGACAGAGAGAGAAAAAACCTGCTGTAACTTTCAGAAACAATTTTTTTTTTCCATTCCCCTCCCTTCAAAATGCCGGTCGGTGCTTCTCAGACGGCATCTGCCCTGCGCCAGGAGTCTGGATTTGGAACCAGGCTCAAGGAGAAGAGCTCTTGTTAAATATATATATATAAATACACACACACACACATATAATTATCAGGGGAGAAGCGAGAGGAAGCCGCCTCCGGAACGCAACCCCCTGTTTCCTCTCTTTCATCCTCCATTAAGAGAGAGAGAGGAAAAAAACACAACACCAACTTTTCCCGGAGTTCCACACATTTACAAACGCCCCTGAGAGTCAATGCAAAAAAGAAAGAAACTTTCCTAGCCAGAGAGGTCCTTCCCAAGCCCAGAGGTTTGGGGAAAGATTTGCAAGGGAGGCCAAGGAGTTCATTTCAACCCCCCCGCCCCCCAAAAGAGAAACCCAAACCCGGCTTAGGAAGTGGCGATCAAACTTGGAGGAAAAGGCTTTCCCGGGCGCGCTCTGCCTTCCTGAAATGAGCAATGTTTCCCGCAGCCAAACTATCAGGCCTCCCCACCCCCCCCGACCCCAAAGGAAAACTTTGAAAGAGATGCACTTACAAAAGCCGATCCAAACGCACCGGGGAGATCCCCTAGGTTGGCGATCCTTTTTCTGCCCCTCTCTGCACCCTTTCCAAGGTGGGGTGGGGGCCCCCCAAGGCTCCGATCTTGAACCAGCCGGTAAAGCCCTGGCCCTCTCGCCTCGCCTCGCCTCCCCCGCCTGCCTCCTCTCGCCCTAATCCGGTCGCCCGCCTGCTCGCCCCCTCCTTTCGCCGAATGCGCGTCTTACACATGGAGTCGCCCCGCGGAGCATGCGCGCCAACCCCGGGCCCTGCCCTCCCCCGGCCGAAAAGGGCCCTCCTCTTTCCTTTGCAAGCTCTCCTCCTCCTCCTCCCACCCCCAACCACGGGGTTCCACTTCCACCCGCGCCGGTCAAGCCATTAATTCGATTTGCACGGGCAGGGCCAGGCTCCTCCTCTCCGAGAGCGGCCACCCCTGTGCGTAAAAATGGAGCAGGCGGAAGCGGGACCCTCCGGGGTTTTTTTCCCCTCTCCTGGGGAGGCGCATCGCCCCCGGGGGCTGCAAAGGGGAGATCGGGTTGGAAAGCGAAGCAAAAGGGGGAGATGCTGGTGCAAGGCCGGCTCCCCTTCTTTCCCGACGCCCTCAGGATCGCCTTTCTGCCTCCAGGGCCACGTGGAGAGGCTGAAGCGCCCGGGGCGCACGCAGGGGGGCTCGTGTGGCTGCGAGGAAGATCCGGGAAAGGTAAAAAGGGGGCGATTTTTTCCCCAGGGGAGGCGGAGGGAGGGAGGCGATCACGGCGAGGGGACATCCCGCGGGGTCTCTCGGAGGGGATGGTGGGGGGAGGGCGTTGCTTCCCGGCTAGGCTTGGAAGAGCGAGGGCGCCAGGCTGGGGCGGGACCTCGCTGAGGTCTAGCGCCTTGCCCAGGCTCCCCCGGGCCAAAGGGCGCCCAAAGGGACCGGCAGGCCCGACTCGTCACGCGAGGGGGCGGCCAGGGGTGACTCGTGTACGCTGCGTGTTTTGTTTTTAAACCGCGGCTTTGCTGCAGGAGTGAAAACTGTGCCTTTGACGGTGGAATCTCCGGAGGGGCTGCTTCTTGCCCAACCCGTTAAGGACCGTTGAGGGTTACAAGAACCAGAGGTCCCTCAAAGGCCATCCAGTCCAACCCCCTTCTGCCCTGCAGGAGGACGCGATCCAAGCACTCTGGACAGATGGCCATCCAGCCTCTCTTTAAAAACCTCCAAATGTGGAGATTTCCCCACACTCCATTGAGCCACTGCATTTTACTGTCTCACAGCTCTTATCCTCAGGAAGGTCTATTCTAATGTTGAAGTGGAATCTCTTTTCCTGAAGTTTGAAGCCACTCTCCCCATCCCCATCTCTGGAGCAGCAGAAAACAGGCTAGCTCCATCGTCGGCAATGGCATCCCTTCAAATACTTAAACGTAGCTCTCACGTCACCTCTTAACCTTCTCTTCTCCAGGCTAAACATCTCCAGCAACCTCAGAGAGCTTCATGGTTTCCAGGCCTTCGATCATTTTGGTCGCCCACCTTCCAGCTTGTCCATATCCTTCTTGAACTGTGGGGCCCAGAACTGGACACAGTATTGAAAGCCCTGCCTTCGGGTTGCCATAACTTGGAAATAACTTGAAGGCACACAACAAGATTCTGCTCTGCAACCTGGCAACCTTTCGTTGCTAGTGTTCCACCTTTGTATATTTAATTTTAGAGGCTGGAAGATGCCCTCTCGGGGCCAGTGGGCTTGCTCGTGCCCAAAGTGGGCCTCCGTGATTGTCATCCCAAGAGCCTGCTATATTATGGACTTTTTGGAAGTCTGCAGAACCACTTCCATGCTGAGAAAAATTAATATAGAGAGAGGTATTCGTGTTGCATCTTTTCAACATGTAGGATGGTGTCGATGGTGGAACTGGAGCAATCCTTACATTTACTGTTTCTTTTTTAAAGTACTTGTATCCCTCTTGATAACAAGTGTTTGTATACCTCTTGATACAAGTATTTTTTGAAAAATAAACACTTAAGTGTAAAGATTGCTCTCTTGCCACTATCAGCCTAAATACCCTCAAAGTACCAGATCTTGGAAGCTAAGGGGGGTCCGCCCTGGTTAGTACATGGATGGGAGGCAGCCAATGAATAACAGGGGCTACAGCATATTATTTCCAAGGAAGGAACTGGCCAAACTTCCCGACTATTCTTTGCCTAAGAAAACCCTAGGAAATTCGTAGGGTAATCATAACACCTAATCATAGGTCATAATAGTTATTTTTTATAATTTTAACTATTACCGTCTTTATATTACATAGACCTTTTTAAGATAAACTGTTTAAGATGTTTTTAACGTACTTGCCATGGCGCTTAATGCATTACTTCTGTTTTGCTCTAAGCACAGGACACAAGACAACTTTGGCATACTTGATTTTTATGATCTGTTGGCAAAGCCTGACAAGTTCTAGTTATGGTGTATATATTGTCTTATTTGCACATTCCCAGTATAGTTTCTGCATTGGGGTAGCGGTTTGAGCATTTGGACTATGACCCCGGAGACCAGAGTTTGAGTCTCGCTTGGCCATGGAAATCCACTGGGTGACCTTGGGCACGTCGCACACTCTCAGCCCCCAGACAATCCTGCGATAGCTTCGCCTGGGGGCTGCCGTAAGTTGGAAAATTGGCCCCGGGGCCGCCAAAAATGTGGACATGCCTTCTGTGCCCCCCGAGAGGACATTTGGGGAAAACTACATCACCAAAGGCGCTGCTAAAAAGGCGAGTTCGCATGGACGCCGATGCTCTTTGGCAAATTCATGAAAAATCGCAGGAGTGTCACAGATGAAAGGCGTGGCGCAGTCCAGCTGGTCATGAGGATTGGGTCGGCTCTGGCCACTCCAAGGTCTTCTGAGGTGTCAGATTCTGGGGTGTGTCCTTCAGGTGACACCGCTGCTGGCCTCAGCTGCGTTACGTTAATTACACTCCCCTGGGGATTGGCTACGGCACTGCGGTTCCAGAGGGGAAAGGGAGATTTCAGCAAATGGAACAGAGGCGTTTGTTTTATATTTTGTTTTGCCAAAAGGCCCCAAGTCCACCTTGCTTGCTTGAAGCTGACGTTCCTAACAGGAAAATGAATAGAAATGTACTGGAGACACAGGCCCACCCTCAGATTCAGTGTAAACAGAGGCTGCTGTGCTCAAACACTGGAAACTTAACTTGCTGGGCGTTGGGGGGATGTGGCTGGAGATAAAATCAACACGGCCTCTTGGTTTCCCATGGTAGCTGTCAAAAAGACCTCATGGTTGAGAATGGAGAACGCCACCTGCAATATATGTGTTTCCAATACCAATACTGGGAAGTAAGAAGTTTCCAAAACCTACAGGCCACTTGTAATAACTAATTTTAACCAATTCTGCTCAGGATCATAGAATCATAGAGCTGGAACACCCATCAAAGCACTCCCTTTGACAGATGGCCATCCAGCCTCTGCTTAAGAACTTCCTGCCGGACAGCTCTGACTGTCAGGAAGTTCTTCCCGAGGTTCAGGTGGAATCTCCTTTCCTGTCTTCATAAGGCATGTCACTTCATGATATGTCCAAAGTACAACAGCCTTAGTTTAGCCATTTTTGGCTTCCAGTAAGAGTTCAGGCTTGAGTTGCTTTTGGACTGATGTGTCTTTTTAGCAATCTATGGACTCTTCTCAAAGCAGTACACCTCAGATGAGTTGATTTTCTTCTCATGAGCCTTGTCCACTGCCCAGCGAAACACAGAAATCAGAAATATTATAGCATGGATTAACCTGACTTTGTTACCCAGTGGGAAGGGAACACACACACACACACACACACACACACACACAAAACCAAACCCCACAAAAGTCTTTGGCAAAGTGTGTGAACAAAGACAGTCTGGCTAGAAGCAGGTCCAATAAACTATGCTAATTGTGCAACGTTGAGGCAACTGCCAGAAATCACTCATTTCTTATGAGTGTGCAATTTCAGAAGCGCCAGCTATCACTGTTCTGATTTCAAAGCCTTCCAAGAACAAAATGGTGCCCACTGAGCGGGGCACCTGAATGGAGAGCTAATTTGAAGAAGACAGAGAGTGGGCTTTTCCCTTTAGGTTGCAGCTAAGGACAGCCGGGACAGAAATAGCATGGATTACATCACCTGCTTTGCTGAATATTAATGTGTCCGGATACACAGACGCAGGGAGAGCGTTCTTAAGACAGCCCCACAGACGGAAAGGGCTGCTGTGGCCGCATGCTCTCGGCCATTTTTGTTGCCAAGAAAGAAACACATGGCTATCTGGTTTGCAAAGAATCTTTGAAATGTTGGGCACAGGATATTTTTTCCCCCAGCACCCCATAATAGGGTTGAAACATGGTGAAAACTTGAAAAGGAATGTGGAGGGCAGGAGAAAAGGCTTGCATGTTTATCTTCATCAGCAAGAGGAAGAGGGATTAGCACATGTTAACACAAAGAGGCCTTGCAAGAAAAAAAATTGCAAGATATTTCCAACTCAAAGAGAAGTGTACTTTTTTTTGGGCTCCAGTCAGCATGGAACAGAGCCAGTGTGGCATAATGGTTTGAACATTGGACTGGAACCCTGGAGACCAGTGGGTGAGCTTGAGCGAGTCACACTTTCTCAGCCTAAGAGGAAGGCAAGGGCAAACCCGCTCTAAAGACATCACGCCAAGAGAAACCTGTAAGAGGGTCACCTAAGCAGAGCCAACATTGCGTAGTGGTTCAGGTGTTGGACTATGACCCAGGAGGCCAAGATTCAATTCCCACTTGGCCATGGAAACCCACTGGGTGAACTTGGGTGTGTCACATACTCTCAGCCCCAGAAACCTTTGGGATAGGTTTGTCTTAGGGTCATTGTAAATTGGAAATGTCTTGAAAATATGGTCCAAAATATGGCAGACCTACCCAGTCCATTTTTAGTTGAGAATTTTAAAGCTTTGTATTTTAAATGGTTTTATGTATTTTAGTGTATTTTAATCTACAATGTGTTTTTAATTGTATTTTTACTTATGTTGTACCCTGCCTCAAGCCTTAGACAGAGGAGGGTAAGAAATAAAAATGTATTATATTATGCTTTACACTCCCAATTCCCATCACCCCCTAGAGAGCTCAGCCAGAGATTATGGGAATTCTAGTCTCAAAATACTGGAGGGCAGCAGGTTGGCTACCCTTGCCTTAAACCTAAGTACCCATAACTGAACTTAGTATGGATTTACGGCGCATCTTGTGTCCCTCCCTCATCAAGCCTGCTTCCACCCTCCACTCTTACCTTCTTGTCTCCCCGCTACCGGATGTGAAATGGCATCCTCCGTGGACCTATGATTTATCCCTTCACACTCCATAAAGCATCAGGCGCATTTTATGGCTCTGTATTATTAATCAGCATCATTGTAATCTCTTTCATTGGTTTGCCAGAGCTTGCAAACGAGGATACTGCCGTCTACAGCTCAGACTGTTAGTCCGTCTACCTGGTGCTGCCTATTCCGACCGGCAAAGAAAACGGCTTCATTTTGGGGTGAGGGTAATGGATTCTGGGATTCCCCTCCTCTCCCACACTGTGTTAGGTAATCTGGCACATTCTTGCTCCCCCACTCAGCAGAGACAATCAGTGCTACCCAAGGCTCTTGCTCCGACAGGCATGCAGTAGTGCATACCTCCAACACTCTAGCTTCATTTTTCCAAGCATGGAACATGGAAGATACTGGTATGGAGAAAGCCATCAGAGTAAGGCCAACACAAGCGTGTCAGTGAAATGCTTTAAAGTTGCTTGCCTTTGGGGAGTTAGCACTCTTGGCTACAAAATGGAGGAGGGGTTGCCCGACAGGACAATTGAAGCAAAACTGCTTAGCATAACCAGTTTGGATGGATGCTGAGACAGCAGAAAATATGGCAGTTTTGAATATCAAGAAGACGGTGCACTAACTTGGGCTGAATAAATAAGCCCAAGGGCATGAGAGATCCAAGGGGAAGGAAGGAGGTGGGAGCCGGCAAGGCTGGGGACCCAGACCAAGAGTTTCACACCTAGGACTACGAACAATCCACAGGTTGTCTGAATGGCTTAAAAGAACATGGGCAAAATCACCTTGGTGGGACTTTTGTCATCTCATGATATGTCCAGAGAGCCTTAGTTTAGTCATCTTGGCTTCTAGGGAGAGTTCAGCCTTGAGTTGCTCTAATATCCATTTGACTTTTTTGATGGCCCATGCTAAACTCTTCTCAGCATCATGTTTCAAATGAGTTTTCTTCTGGTCAGCTACCTTCTCTGTCCCACTTCCACACTCATACATAGAAATCTGAAATACTTCATTCTAGATTATTCAGGATTTGGTATTTAATGATATATCTTGAAACTTGTGGACTTTCATTTAGTTCCTTCATGGCTTCTCCAGTGAGGCAAGACAAAAGATATCTTTTCACATCCCTTCGCTGGCAAAAAATCCATGTTACATTGTCCTGCAAAAATTGTTTCAAAGCATCAGAACAGCCAACCTTATTTAAATAATTAGAACTTCTCAAGAAGTTGTTGACAGAGATCAGATCTTACACAATTAATTGGATGAGCCTGTTTTTCTCTTCACCTTTATTCTACTTTTTTTCGCCTCTGGCATCCTGTCTCACCCAGATTTCTAAAACTCCAGAAGACACCGCAGCCAACTCGTCTCATACTACTTCGTCCCTGACTGGGATACAGAGGCACCGTTCTCCCCTACAAGAAGCTGAATGGCAGAATTAAGTGACTTGAGAAAGCAGAGTTTAACAACTTAAAGGATGGAGGGAGGTTTGTACCACTCGAAAATAATGAGGGGGTTGGCCTGTCCTGGAGCTAAGACGACATTTCAAAACAGGAAGGGTAACAGCAGGCCACGTTGTGAACAGCTCTTCCTACTTTGATGCTTCAGAATAATAGGAAAGGGGTTTTGGGATGGGGAAGACTAAGCTATTGGCTTCATGCATCTAAAAACTCACATGCAGAATCTGTAGCTACTGTTTTCTAGCTGCTTCCTCAGAAAACAAGGGAGCAACTTAATTGCAGCTACGGATTACAAGGCAGTGAAACAGCACACGCTTTGCTTGCATGAGGTACTACATTCAATCGCCAGCATCACCCGTTAAACTGGATTTTGGGTAGTACAGTGATGAGAGGCCTTATCAGTAAACCCAGCGGAAGCAGACAGCTTTGGCCAAATGGATCAAGTATGAAGTGGAATCATATGTATCATTCACATCTTATTCACTGATATCCCTCCTTTCTTCCAACAGTGGTACTCAAAACAGCTTACAACACAGTTAAGAACATGCAGATTAAATGCTACACATACAAAAAAACCTTTGAGAAAATTAAGCAACTTTATTTTAAAATTCATTAGAAAACTACATAAAACTGGACACTATTCAAAGCCCATCCTGACGGCACAGAAATGTTTTGACCTGCTGACAGGAGGAAAGCAAGGACGGGGCCATCCTGGCCTCTCCAGGGAGGGAGTTGCAAAGTCTGGGAGCAGCCACTGAAAAGGCCTCATCTCTCTTGTTCACATCAAACGTGCCTGAGAAGGTGGTGAGACAGAGAAAAGGGCCTCTCCAGAAGAATTCTTAAACAGAAATACAGTCCTTCAAATAGCCTGGACCCAAGCTGTGCAGAGCTTCATGGGTCATCACCAGAACATTGAATGGCGCTCTGAAACGGGCCGGCAGCCAGAGTAGCTGTTGCATCATTGTGTGTTCCCTGCAGGATGCAGTTTAAACACACATCTTGGTTGCAGGAAGTTCCCCGGAATAGCATGGCTACCTTGACACATCACTGATTCAAAATGGATCACAGGTCTTTGTTGACTGAGGTATGACTGTACTTCACGTATTCCCCAGCCAAAAATGACATTGTAGGTGTACGTATGCATGCCGCTTCACATCATTTTGGCTACCTTCTCTTTGCCTCCAGTTCTCCAAGGACTGGGGGTGGGAATGAGAACCTCTTCCTCCTTTCATGTCGTTCAAAAAGCAACACGTACTCGGGTGGCAGCCTGTAACGAACAGTTCCTTCTGCCAGCTATGAAATGCGTTGCTTTTTTTGTAGCTTTGGAAGCAGGCTCAATCATTTTCTATAAAACTTATCTACAAGGAACAATTGTTCTACAAATGCCGACATTGTACAAACTGTCCAACCAAAACCAAAGCAATAGGCAGTGTACCAAGAGGGTCGTAAGCAAAGCTAAGATTGCACTTGTAAAACAATGAGTACATAAAACACTCCTTGTGGGACAAGGCCCAGCTGTTGCAAGGTGGCAGAAATTCTTCTCTGAATGAGAATTTACTTGTATCATCCTTCTGGTTTAAACAAAACAAAAGGCAGGTATGAGTTTACAACGAGGAAAGAGAATCTATTTGTACATTTCATCCACCAGTTTCAATACAAGACAGCTTCTAACCGCTCATGCGGAAGATGCATTTCTCAACTCTACTCTTTTTTTTTTTTTCCTTCCAGGAAACATTTGAAGTACTTGGATTGCAGCTTCTAATTTGCTGTGTGCTTGTAACTTGCATGGATGAAGTGGAAAGAGAGACGACAGACAGGAAAGGGGACAGACTTTAGAAGTAAATACAGCCAGTCCCTTGTATCCATGGAGGATATATTCACAGACTACTTACCCTGGCCAATGAAAAACATGGATAACGAAATGCTGTTTTCAATGAGATGAATGATACAGGTATAGAGATGAGTATGCAGCTTGAGGGGGACACCCTGAAACCTGACAGAACTTTAGAATCTAAGGGAAAGAAGGCGTTGTAGCCATTATTTGCATCCCAAAGCCAGGGCACAACTGGTAAAAATGTAAAAATTAACAATGCAAGAGATGGGAACAAAATGTTTTTGGACTGGTCTATGAGGAGCAGGTTAGGGAGCTAGGTATGTTTAGCCTGTTGAAAAGAAGGTTAAGAGGTGACATGAAAGCCATGTTTAAATATTTGAAGGGATTGAAGAAGGAGCAACCAAGCCAGTGTAGTGGTTTGAGCATCGGACTATGATCCTGGAGACCATCAAACACACTCTGTCCCAGAAAACCCCGTGATAGGTTCACCATGCACAACACAGGACAAATGACCTGAAAATAAAGGGAGCGCTCATCACCTGAGGGCTTAACACCCCTGTCATTGTATCCAAGAGGAAGGAAATGTCTTGCTTCCCCTGCTATTTCAGGAACAGAAATCAGTGAGGTGGAGGGAGCACTGACCCTTCCATGGACACGCACATACACTAGTTCCAGTCCAAAACCAGGGTAGGGTAATGGCAACAGCACCGGGCAAGAGAGGCAAAGAATTACAACATTCCTGTTTCCAATGGCCGGTGGCCTTTGGAATCAATCTAACCTCCTTGTTGACCTATAAAACAGACCAAGAACCGCACGTAGCCAGAGGATTACACACCTACGGCAGTTAAGATTTTTCGGAACCTGAAACAATTCAAGTTGCTCTTTAAAAGAGGAACTGGTGTGTTTTTTTTGGGGGGGGGTACAGGTTTTCCCACACATTTAGCTACATCTCTCTTCAGTTTTTCTCCACTTAATCCCATGGAAAACAGAAAAACTGACCCTCTCTTCGCATGTGTGGAGGCACCTTCTCATTCAAGCCTTGATGAATTTTTACTGGGCATCACTCTGAAGAAAAATGTTATATATAAGTATCCCTGTGCATTCTCTCTCTCTCTCTCTCTCTCACACACACACACACACAGTAGTCTCTTCCCTCATTCAGCCAAAGCTCCTTTCATTTCGACAACCCTGACCAGACAACCATCTGCTGCCCCTTAGGCACTGGCCAAAATATCTTTTCAGCACCCCCACAAGTCCTTACACTCATGAAACATGTGGCCCTCCTGATGTTATTTTAGACTGCAACACATGCTCACCACTGGCAGTGCTAAAGCTGATGGGATTTGCAGTCCAAGAACATCAGGAGGGCCACATGTACTCCACTCTTGCCTTATTGTTAGAGTTTGGTACACTATTTTTAAAAAGCAGTTAGTTACAGTTATAGTTCTGTGGGCCCCCATAGTATGTTTTCTGTTATAAACATGTTTGGAAAAAAACCACATGTTGCTCTGTTTCTCGAAAGTGACTAGGAAGCTAAACATACTTTGAAGTAACTAAACTAGTTACTTCTTTGTTTTTAGGAAACAACAACAACTGAATGCTACAAGCTACTGACCTCAGATACAAAGCACACTCTCTTCCTGTCTACTTCATCATTGCCTCAATACTCACTACAAGACGCAAGAGAACAATATGACCCAGCACTTGAACCATGTGCTATTCCCCCTTCCTCCTTTAGTGAGACTAGAATCCTATGGAACTATAAAAGAAAATATAATTACATTACAGTGCAAAAGGCATGCAGTTATCAGTTGCTTAAAACTGTAATGTAATTTTGTTATGTTTTTGTAATGCGGGAGGGGATTAGTTAATTACAGGCAATTAGTTATATACAACTAGTTGTTTCCAAGCTTTCTTGGACACAGCACACCCCTCACCAAAGCACAGGAAGTTACTTCTCAAAGACACCTTGTGGATGGCTTCTGACAGTGGCAGTTTCCAGTAAAACAAGAAAAGAAAAGAGAGAAACAGTTTTAGCCAGTGGACAGAAATCTGATGCTAGTCCCTGGCACATTGGGGAAAAAAGCTTGCCAGATACCTTAAGAAGTACTGTTCTAGATTTTGAGAGCCCCTCTGTTCCCCAGGGACGGCTCCTATGCTGTCTCTAAACTGGCATCAGTGTACCAAAAGCATAAAGCCAATCTTATCTTGCAAAAGTGCAGCTTCGCCCCCAGTGGTATGTTCTCCCTAAAGCTGGTATATACTCCACTTCCTATGCCAAGTACAAGCCATCCATTCCATTAAACTGGAAGCCACTCCATTTGTGCTGGGTACTCAGGGTCTCTCAACTTCCTCTTGATTCAACCCCTGCCAAAGAAAATTTTCACTCACTGATTACCTCTTAAAACTCCTGCTGTGGTTATGCTCACCATTTTTGCCTCTCCATTGCAACCCAGGAGGAGTACCGTACTAGTGCCCACTTCTTCTTGCCAAGCCTAGAAAATTCATTATGGGAAACAAAGGCTTTTTTTTTTTAATCCCACTATAGGTCAGCATCAATTTAGCAATGCCAGGATGCATGTCTTATCAACACTACTTTGCTACGTCCGCTGCAATTGTTCTGAAATTTTAATGCAATGTGTATTTGCTTCTTACCAACCTCACTGTTTGCATCTTGGTGTGTGTGTAGATTATATATTTACAGTTATTCATAAACCATTTGCATCTATTCTTTCCACAGACCATTCACAATAAAGTTTATTTAAAGGGGGAAAAATAGCCTGCATGCCATATCTATACATCCATATGAGTAAAAAACGTTGCAGGCTAAACTATTTACGCAGGAAGTCTTGCATAAATAGATGTGACTTCAACATCTGCCTAAAAATAAAAATCAATTGTTGGCACATGTCTGATCTCAGGGGGAAGATTATTCCACAAAGCAGACGCCACCATGCTAAAAGCTTTGCTCTCAACAGCAAGAGAATGGATTTCAAAAGCAATGTAGCATCACCGGGAGGAACTTATCAGATAACCTCCAGAACCAAATGGACCTATAGGAACAAAAAGCACTCTCTCAGGGAACAAGACCCCCAAATATTTGAGGCTTTTTTATGGCACAGCAGTCTGAATGTTGGACTAAGATACAGGGCTGTGGAGTCAGTATGCCAAAACCTTCAACTCCAACCCCTCTAGTTTTCTACTGTCTGATTCCTTCTTAAATGGTGACTCTGTATTAATTAGTAATAACTCATTTACTGGAGGCAAATGGTAGCACGAGGCATTTCAGCACCACCAGGTGAATCATCAGGCTACTTAGATTGCTAGGAGATCAAATATAGTTATTTCAATTTTTTTCTGAACAAGCAAGCTTTCCTAAATTCCTATCAAAATAAATATGCTGCAAAGCACCATTATATTCCTATGAGTAAAATGCATGGCAGGCTAAACTATTTAGGCAGGAAGTCTTGCATATATAGATGTGAATAGATATAACAGATATAGAAGAGATACAGTGACATAATGTGCTGCGAGTAAATAAGGTTATATTTTGAAACTGGAGCCAGGACTTTTCTACGAACTCTGACTCTACTTCAGATGACTTCTGACTTCACAACACCTACCCTGCTAGGACACTGGAAGACAAGGGTTCAAATCTCTCCCCTTGGTCATGGAAGCCCACTGGCTGACCCTGGGCAAGTCACAGTCTCTCAGTATCAGGAAAACACCACGAGGACCCCACAGGATTGCCACGAAGTTGAAAACAGCTTGAAGACATAAAAACAACTCCAAAAAATAGGAGGAAAAACCCTGCCCCGGGGCTCAGTAGTAAAAAGCAGCCACTGCAGTTCAGAGAGGAATTTGGTCGGCTGGCCCACTCAGTAGCCTAGCTAAACTTTTTCTGAACTTCTGGACTAGTCTCAAGGATAAGCCGACACAGAAGGTGTCCCTTTACAAAACTGTGAGCACACAAAAAAGGCTCAGCACACATGCAAACAAACCTCCTCTTCTTCATTCATTATAGTCTACATACTCTTCTTTCTATCCACATCCACAATTGTTCACTCCAACACCTTCAAATACGATGTATTTTTTGACCAGTAACGTCAACTGTAAGCCACCTGGTGTGGAAAAGCAGCATACAAATTATTTAGTCAACTAACAAGAACACTGTCACTCCACTGAAAAATGAATTCCCCTCCAGCTTTTGTAGATGTGGTCCAAGAAAACCATGTTCCTTATCAAGAAAACCAGGCATCTGGATTTTTGCTTCTGCCACAAATGCATTCAAGTGGCTTCATTCAAGCCACTTTTTGTCTTAGCTCTCTCCTCATCCCGTCTACAATACAAGGCTCATAATAATGACATCCGCCCAAGATACACATTTGGACTGTAAAATAATAACTAAGAAGCCCTTTTTAAAAACATTTTGATGTGTCCGTATTCTTGTCTTTCAACTTTAAAAAAAAAAGCTCAGAGGTAGCAAGTCTTAAATCAGAACAAATATAAATATTATTATTCAGGGTTAAAAGAGCACCCAAATATTCCAAGACACCATGCTTAAGGAACTGGCCTCTATCTACTTAGCACAGAATATTTGTTTTTTTAAAACAACCCTTGCTCGTTTAGTTCTATTTTTAATTTCCATGAAAAAAAAAATTGCAGCTTGTTGGCTGACCTAGATATTCCAAGAGAAACCTGAAAACAACAGTGAAGTATTCACACTTATACAACCCACTTTTAAATATCTCTTTCTGTGCCTCTCACACAGCTATATTAATGCTATTCTTTCAGGGCAAGTTAGCCCAATCTATTCCTAGAATTTCTATAAGCACCAAAGCAGTGGCAGTTAAGAGAATATTTTGTTCCAGTGAAGTGAACGATATGAAAAATATATTATTTAACCGATTAATCCACCGTTCTTATTTATTGTCATGACCCACCTATGAATTTCTATATTCCTTGTCCAAAACAAGGCCAAAACCTTTGTGCACATCCCAACTATTATTTTATGACATCAATCAACAACACATATACTATATAAAAATAATGATGTATACAATTATTACCATTCTGATGATGATGACTCTACTGCCCATCAGCATGTCTTTGGATCTCCTTAGCATCGTCTGTGCACTGAGTCACAATCCAGCAGAACAACAACAACATGTATTCATAAATGTATAATAAATAAGAGAACCAGCCAGGTGTAGGGATTTGAGAGTTGAACTACGACCCTAGAGACATGGAAACCCACTGAGCGACCTTGGGCGAGTCACACACTCTCAGCCCCCAGAAAACCCCGGAATAGGTTCATCGTGGGCCCGGAAATGACTTGAAGGCACGGAACAACAAATAATTAGTAAATGAGAAGCAGCGCAGTGTAGCAGTATTGGACTAGGATGCTGGTTTGAATCCGTGCTTGGCCATGGCAAGCCAGTGGGTGAACTTGGGCAAGTCCCACTCTCTCAGCCTCAGAGACTGGCAAGGGCAACCCCCCCCCCAGATAAATCGGATAGCTCCGCTCTAAGTCAGGCATGACCTGATGGCACACAAGAATAACAATAAATATTTTGGCACAGTAATATCTGACAGCATGCCTTTGGATGAGCTAAATCGTAGTCCAGCATAAAAACACCAACAATGTAGACTAATAAATTTATAATAAATAAATATGTGGGGGCAGAATTGCCTAATTCCCACCCCACCATCATCTATAATACCCCCATCAGCCTCTCTTTGGATAACCTGCATTCTAATCCAGCACAATGGTAAAAAAAATTATCTATAAATTAATATATAATAAAAATTTAGGTGTGGTACTGCTTGTCAGCTTTCCGTTGGATCTCCGTAGTTCCCACCCTATTATCACGGGTGCTGCCCCAAAGCCTGCCTTTGGATCTTCAAAGCTCTGGTGCAGTAATTATTAATACATTGCCCTATGAGGATAGACTTAGAGAGCTGGGGATGTTTAGTCTACAGAAGAGAAGGTGAAGAGGGGACAGGATGGCCATGTTTAAATATTTGAAGGGATGCCACGTGGAGGAGGGAGAGGGCTTGTTTTCTGCTGCTCCAGAGACGAGGACAGGGAGCAATGGATTCAAGCTGCAGGAAAGGAGATTCCACCTGAACCTCGGGAAGAACTTCCTGACAGTCAGGGCTGTCCGGCAGTGGAATCTGCTGCCTCGGAGTGTAGTGGAGGCTCCTTCCTTGGAGGTTTTTAAGCAGAGGCTGGAGGTCCATCTGTCGGGAGTGTTTTGAGGGTGTTCCTGCATGGCGGGGTTGGACTGGATGGCCTCTGGGGTCTCTTCCAACTCTACATTTCTATGATTCTATGAATAAATACATATTTTGAGGCACTGCTGCCAAACAGCACACCTTGGGGTCTCCTGAGTAACAATAGCCTGTGTTGCCTAAAAGCAGTTTCCTATAAAGTTATTATGTCCATGGACTTCTCACACCCCCATCCAGCATAATATCAACAATTACTATTATTATTAGTATTTTCATCACTCCTCCAATACGTGCTACACTCTGACTCTAAACATCCTTCCCTGACTTTAAACATCCTCCCCACCAATGAATTAAACAAAATATACAAATTACATTATTTATTCATTTAGAGATAAATAGCTATACACAAACAAAAATAAAAGTAAATGGACTAGACTGCTGAGCCCTAGTCCAGCCGATCAGCAACAAAAGGTATCATGAAATGCACGAGAAATAAATATTTTGGGGCCAAAAAGCACGACTCTGAATCTCCCAAGTCCCACTACCAGCATCAGAACAATAATAGATGGTAATGCCCTAAAGTATCTCCCAGTCCAGCACAATAATAGCCTATTATTGTTGTTGTTGTTATTATAACTAAATACACCCCCAATAAGCATCACCCCTTATTTAAATAAATAAATAATGATGATGAAATTACCACCCCAGTAAACACTACCCCTTAATTTGAATAATAATAATAATAATAATAATAATAATAATAATAATAATAATAAATTACTTCTCCAATACGCATTACCGCTTAATACTAGTGGTAATCATATTAATAATAAATTACACTCCCCATAAGTATTACCCCTTCACTTAAATAAATAATAATGATGAAATTACCACCCCAGTAAACACTACCCCTTAACTTGAATAATAATAATAATAATAGCTTCTCCAATATGCATTATCGCTTAACTAACACTAGTTATAATCATATTAATAATAATAGATTACACTCCCCATAAGCATTACCCCTCAACTTAAATAATAATAATAATAAATTACGTCTCCAATACGCATTATCGCTTAACTAACATTAGTTATAATCATATTAATAACAATAAATTACGCTCCCCATGAGCATTACCCCTCAACTTCAATAATAATAATAGTAATAATAATAATTGCCTCTCCAATACGCATTATTGCTTAGCTAATACTAGTAGTAATCATATTAATAATAATAAATCGCGCTCCCCATAAGCATTACCCCTCAACTTAAATAATAATAATAATAGTAGTAGTAGTAATACATTACAGCCTCATTAAACATCCCCCTTAACTGTGAACCCCCCCACCCCGGTTCCGCCCACTAGGCCCCACAGCCCTCCCTGCCAAAACACCACGACACGGAAGCGTATTAAAACAGATCCACCCGGTTCCTCGCGTCACGCATTCCCCCCTCTCCCTACACGTGTCGAGGGCGACTCCCTAAAAGCAGCCCCCGCCCCAATTTCTCCCCTCAGGAAAAAAAAAATTCCTGTCAGGAAATATTTTTGGCGGCGGGGGGGGCGTCTGGCGAGCGCGAAAGTTCCCTCCTGACGGGACGGCCGTCCTCCCTCGGCGCCCCCGGGACGGAGCCGGGGTTTTTACCTCAGTTTTCCTGTCAGGGCCGCCGCCCGCCGCGGCCTGGGCCTCCTCGTTGGCGCCGGCGTCGTCCTCCTCCTCCTCCTCCTCGCCGTCGTCGTCTTCCTCCTCCTCCTCGCAGGGCCTGGCCTGGCTGGGCTGGGGGAGGGGAGCCCGGCTGCCTCAGGTGGCCGCTGACAGGAGGAGGAGGAGGAGGAAGAGGAGGAGGAGGAGGAAGGCGGCGGCGGCGGCAGCGACGACGATTGGGGGGGGACGAAAAGAGCCCACTGCGCACGCGCGGAAAGGGAACTAGGCGGGCCGCCTCCTTCTCCCTCAGGGGAGAAGTCAGCCCCTTCCTTTTCCCCGCCCCCTGAGCCTCCTTCCCCTCTTCACCGCCCATTGGCCCGCCTTAAAGACGTCCCTCCGTTTCCCCGCCCCCTGGCTCGTTCTTCTCTCGTCAGTGCCACGCCTCCCTCTCCTCCTCGAAGCCCATTGGTCTGTATTAAAAAGTCCCCTCCTTCCCCCGCCCCCTGGCTCGTTCTCCTCAAGTCAGAGCCACGCCTCCCTCTTCCTCCCGCTTTAAGAAACGTCACTTTATTTCCCCCTCCCTCTGACTCCGCCTTCTTCCCTTCGGAGCCACGCCCCTTCTCCCGCGTTAAGAACGACCCGTCCTTACCCAGCCCCAGGCTCCTCCTCCTCCCTCTAGAGCCACGCCTCCCTCTCCTCCTCACCGCCCATTGGCTATTATTAAAAACTCCCCTTTCCCCCCTCCTTCTTTTAGAAGCGCGCCTCGCTTTTCTCCTCCCTCCTCCTCCTCCTATATCCAGGTCTCCCTCCTTTCTAGCTACCTATTGGCCAGCTTGAAGACCACGCCCCCTTGCTCCCTCCATTCCAATGAACAAGGCGGAGCCACGCCCCCTCTGAGCCTCTCCTTTCATCCCACCCCTTTAGCCACGCCCTCTTCCCATATCCTCCTCTCGAGGCCACTTCCTTATCCAATAGGCTCCACCCTTCCCCCTAAGCCCGCCCACCCACTCTTGAGCCACTGCCCTTGCAACCTCACAACTTCCTTGCCGCCCTTTGGCTGAGCCACGCCCCCTTTTTTGCAAATAATGCCGATCCACCAATGAAAAGTTAGAATCAGTGGCCAATAAGGACAAAGAAGGGGGCGGGAAAACCGTTGGGCTCTAATTCGCCTGCTGTTTGACAGAGGAAGAGAGGGAGCCAATGAAAAGTTTCAAGCTTTAGCAGGCAGCCAATGAAAAGAAAAGGAGGCGGGCCTAGGAAGCCATACAGGCATATGGGTTGGATTGCTTGCCAGGGTGAGCGGCTGCTCCAAGGCTTCAGAACTCCCAAGAAGGTTCCATCTGCCTCCTCCCCGCTCCCTTTTCGGGAAACAGGCCTCGCTCAGCCACATCTGCAAATTCCACATAAGAGACCCCCAGAGGCCATCCAGTCCAACCCCCTTCTGCCAGGCAGGCACCCACATCAGAGAACTCCCGACAATGGCCACCCAGCTTCTGCTTAAAAACCTCCAAAGGAGGAAGAGACTCCATTCAGGAAGCCGATTCCACTGCCGGACGGTCAGGAAGTCCTTCCTGAGGTTCAGCTGGAAGCTCCTTTCCTGCAGCTTGAATCCATTGCTCCGTGTCCACGTCTCCGGGGTAGCGGAAAACAAGCTTGCTCCATCCACCAGATGACCTCCCTTCAAATATTTAAAAATGGTTCCCATGTCCCCTCTTACCCTTCTCTTCTGCAGACTAAACATCCCCTGCTCCCCCGGCTGCTCCTCACAGGGCTTCAGGGCCTCCACCGTCCGCCATTTTGGTCACCCTCCTCCAGACATGCTCCAACTTTGTCCATATCCTTCTTGAATTGAGGTGCCCAGAACTCACAAAGGAAGGCTAACCAAAGCAGAATGGAGTGGTACCACTTTCATTGTGAGTTTATCCAAACCTACCCTCTACCCTCCACCTCAAGCACTCCTTTGCCAAGGGAGCCTTCCCCCTCGGCGGCTCCCATCAGTGCTGCTCTTTAAAAACCCACCTCCGGCCCCCCTCCTCGTCCTCCTCCTCCTCTTGTAGCCGCTGCCCGGCCAGCTAAGCATTTCTCAGCACCACAAACCCTCCCCCTATGCCGCCCTTTCCTTCACCTGGCTGGGGCCCTGGGTATCCGCTCTCCCTATCATCCCACAGAGACACATGCACAGTGTTGATATTTGTGATATTTTCCACTTTTGTGGGGGCCCTGCCCCCCAACCCTAGCAAATAGGGTGGGCTGACTAGGTTTAGATGGCTGGGGCTAAGAGAGCTGCCTGCCTTTTAATCCGAGCGGCCCTAGCCAACATGGAGGGCCAACTATAGTATGTATTTTAAGTGTTTTCACTGTCGATTGCTTAAAAACAGTGTTGCAATTAGACGCATGGTTTAATGCTCGTAAACACTTTTGCAACCCTGTACTGTTTTGGATATTCCCCTTCAATTTGCACTGTAAGCCACTTTGAGTCCCATCAGGGAGAAAAGTGGGATATAAATTAAATAAAAAATAATATGGGTTCGGGGAGGACATCATAGGAAGATGACGTCTCCCCCATTCCTGACACTGAACAGCGAGCTTAAGCGACAGCTTCAACCTTTCTCCTCTACAGCTTATTCCTTATGTTGGTCTATTACTATCATAAAGACTTGCATTGTATATAAGCCCCCTCTTTGGTCGGAGATCTCAGTAATGACCTTCACAGTCACTTTCTCGGCCATGAGGACCAGAAACTTGATTCTGAAGCAAAGAGCCAAAACTCTGCGGAAACTCTAGCAGCCCCACGCCTTAACACATAGCTCTGCTTAGCATTAAAGACATACTAACTCTACGAAAAAAGGAAATTTCAAGGCTCATTGGAACACAAACCTTCGAGAAGGGCGAACGCTGCTGCAGCTGAAGAAATGAAGACAAATAAACCGTTCTCCCATTGTGCATAGTTCTTTATGTTTTGCACATCCACCGCTAGGAAAAGTTAAACGCTTTCCGAAAAGGCTAAAAGACAAAACTGTACAAATTTACTAAAGCACGCCATGATTCCCACCACCCCTCTTTTTAGTACATAAAAGAACTGTTTGGGGGGAAAAATATATGTTACAGTAGGGGTCGCAGTAGTAGGGCTCACCAAGATTTCTCATCTGCTTCAGCAAACTCCAACTCTGCAAAATTATAGGTTACAGGTCCACCCATGTTACCCTACAAGCCTCAGAAGTACACCAGAGAGGGCTGTGGTTGCATCATGCACCCCACAAACTGATCTAATTTTGCAAAGGACCAAATCAAGAGGTTTAGCGAATGACAAGCCACTAGATTTTGCTGATGCAATTTGATGTAAAGATGCAATAGGTTCAAATTAAGGTATTTCCACCCTACAGGTCCACCTACATCTCCCCTTCTGAGCACAAGACACATGGAATCCCCAGAGTTCTTTATCCTAAACATAGCATGGCAGATGCGAGAGCCAAACGGGCCCCAGGGACACGGCAGGATGCGAAGGGTCCCAGGGGGCTTCGAGAGAGGAACCAAACCTTGGCCACGAAAGTGAAGCACCTCTTCTAGAGAGGTGCAGAATCTGCATTTGCATGAATGAAACAAGAATGTCTTGTTTCTCAGTGGCAGGAGAACTGCATATTTCCTATGTGGATGAATCACAACTATGTGCAGCCTGGGAGCTGCGTGGGATAGGGTTAACCCCCCACAAAGGGCAGCATTTTTCTCGCCCCCTAATACCCTGTAGGGATATTTCCAACACTTTTGGGGGGCTCAGGAGAAGAATGAAAAGTGCCAATAGAAGCGTTTGCTCCCCTTTCCTAGTTCTTCTGCTCCCCTCCAAAACGAGTACTCTGTCCTCTGTACACAAAAATCCAACTGCTCCCTGCAAGCAACCTTCTGGTGTGGAAATTCTGACCATCAACTTGTTTCAGAAACTCAACATAAAAGTCTGGATGTTGATGAAAGTGCCTTCAACAAGGCAGGGGAACAAAACTACGGGGCAGATGAAAACAATTTGTGGACACCAGTTATTTTTTGGGGGGGTAATAAATATTCTTAATAAAAATCCATGATTAGGAATCCATTTATCTGGTTACAGGATCAACCATTTCCTTTAAAAATACAAACACCCATGCAGACATAAGTCTGGATGAGAAGCCAGGTTGTGTCCCTACATTAAAATAAAAATAACAGAAGTTCTGCTCCAGAAAAAGCTGGGTTCTACAACACACACAAATGATGAAAATTAAGTGCGTTCAGATAACTTATTTAGCATAATTGTATGATTTCAGTACTTGACATGATTTCTCATTTTTCTGCTCTGTTACCAACTCCTCGAGTTTCACAGCAAGAATCAGTGGCTGGAAGATTTTCCTGATCTCTCCCCACAAAACAGAACTGGAAATCCCTAATTTTACCTCAGAATTGGAGAAAAAGAACCTGCCTTTGTTCGGCACAGATGAGGAAAAGACTTGGGGAAAAGGAAACAAACTTCATGGGATGGGGGGAAAATGTATCCCTTTAAGTTCAGCGGTGGACAACTCTCAGGGATTAGAGAGCATGTTCAAGACCACTGGGAGCAATAAGGGGGAGTTTGTGGGGCAAGACAATTTTTAACAAGATGAATAAATTGGGGAGATGAGGGAGGATCGTGGCAGCCACAAAAACAGGCTGCCAAGCACTCTTTGTCCACTCCTGTTCTCAACAATTAAAACAATTAAAACAGGGGACTGAAAGGAAGATTCAGGGGACCATGGATCACTGGAAGCTTCTCTCCACTATGGGAAAAAAGAGCAAAACTTCAGCCACACAAGTAAAGATATTGTTAGTTGCTTAGTTGGCCTTCTCACCAGGATCAGTTCTTTCCACCATATACTAGGTCAAAGAAGGCAAGCAAGTTTGCCATCACAGAAAAAAAGGAAGCCCATGGGGCGAACTGCCAAGTGTCATCAAGAAATCAATCTAAGTTTCAGAAATCCAAGGGGTAGTAGAGCTTGAAATGGAAGTAAGGGGCAACTTCAAGGCCAGTACTCAGCACTAGACTGTTCCTTCACTATACATACATCATTTTCTCTTTTAAAAAATTGCCTGGACTCACCCTGAAAGAGTTATGAAAAATACACGGCCTAATTCTGAAAGAAAACAAGAGACACAACCCGGCTCTCTCATACACAACAGGACATGTGCCTGTGGGCACAAACCCCTGCAATCCAAGCGAGACACACACACACACAAATATACATACGTATGTACACAGAAACCTTTAAAAGGAGCTTAGAGCGGCTGCACCATACGGAAAGTCCATGAAATGTATTCCTTTGGTGACTCCAGCCAAGGCCCGGAACGGAAGCTGCAGTCCATCCTGGGTTTTAAAAAACAGCTCGATACTAAGAAAAGATCTCATCATCTTTCCAAGTGAAGATGGCCCGTTAATCATTCACAACAAACTCGCCAGGCTAGTGGTGGGTCCGTTCTGCGCCTGGAACTGCACTGGTGGGGGTCCATCGGTCCACTGCAGGTGGGGAAAAAAAAAGGAAAAAAAAAAGGACTGATTTTGAAAGATGGCAGGTTGGCTCATTGTATTGGGGAACGCTGCATTCTTCTCAAAAGCAATACTGCTTTGTTTAAGCAGCTTGCAATACGGAAATCCAGCTTTACCAGCACTTTTAAAGTGATGTCTTGGATGGTTTTAATTCTGTAGGCAGTTTATTATTATTTTAATCTTAATTTCTGGCATGTTTTTAGCTAGATGCAGTTTAACCTGCCTTGCTTTTTAATGTGTACACCCCCTAGAGTCCCACTCTTGGGGGAAAGCAATGTATAAATAAGGTGACTGATGGTAGACTGAGCATTTGGAGCAGACACTGATCCACTCCGGACCAGATCCAAATATCAAAGAATCCGTGCTGTCCCTCAGAACAATGGGAAAGGTGAAACCATGCAGGCAAAGGAAGGCAAGAAAGGAGGCAGACAAGGGAAACGTACTGTGATGAGGTTGTGCTCTGGGAGGCTGCAGGCCTCAATGTGGTCCTGGAGCAGCTGCTGGGAGAAGTTCTGGTGCATCTGTGCGGCTTCATGGGCATCGATGGCATTCCCACACGCTTTGTTCAGGTTTTTTTTTTTTTTTTTGGCAGAAAAGGAAGGAGAAACAGATTGAATATAAGCCTCTTTAGGCAGGCACTTTTCTTCTTATAATGTATGAAGTACTACATACACGGGAGAGCCAGCATGGTGTAGTGGTCTGAGCATTTGGGCTAGGACTCTGGAAGCCAAGGTTCGAACCCCACTCGGTCAGCTGAAGGACTCTCCAGCCCCGGCTTCACCTTACCTCTCAAGAGTGCCGATGACCACAGCTGCACAGACATATCTGGGATCTTGCTGGCCAGTTGCATGGCAGGGACGACCATGTTGTTACTCTCCTGGGTTGACAGAAACAGGATCAAATGATGTGGGACAATAACAAGGATGATTTGAGTATGGTACAAGGAACAATCCGTCCGAATCAAAACCATAATGGCAGGACACTGACTGGCACTTTGAAAGCAAGCCCTAAAAGAATAGTTGGTACTATTCAAGTCAAAAATGTCCCAACCAGGAGTCCAGTTCTTGTGGAGGCAGCTAACTCTACGCACCCTATATCCTTTACTTCACACTCCATTGGTCTGAACATTGTTCCTTCCCAGGGACATCTGCCCATTTATGCTCCCTTCCAGCAGTTTGGTAAGGACATACAAGATTATCTCAGCAGACTAATGTGGTTGCTGGCAGAATTGTTAAAGCAAGAGTGATAATTATGCCCTGCAGCCTTTGTAAGTGAAGTGATAAGAATACTAAAAAGATTTTTATGGCTTACCCTGTGGTTCCCCAGTACGTAGAAGATGTGACCCAGAAGGACAAGGGAGCAGGCAGTTAATCGGTTCAGGTCTTCCGCATTTGACATTTTCAGTGTCTCTCGCAAAAAACGCCTACAGAATGAAAAGATGGATGTGCATATTATTTTTCGTCTGGTACGCGGCTAACCAATCAACCCCATTCCTGTACTGTCTGTTCCTTCCCAAACATCTATTTCCAAAGCACTACTAAGCAAACAACCTAACTGCATTACAGATCTAGTCCTAGATCCATCTGTTACAGATCTGTCTATCAAACAATGACTGTACATAACCTAGAAAGCAAATACAGAGAATCTTCTTGCTGTTTCACAACCTTTAGACATGTTCTGTTGCTGAGCATTAATCTCTCTGTGCTGACCAATGAATAAGAAATTCTCATCCCCCACCCTTCTGCTTTTATTTTTTTGCTTCTTAAATTTCCTCCTTCCCTTGGTAATTTCCCCATGGTTGCAATTCTGTTTAAACCAACTGGGGAAAGGATGGGCAACTATATGTTGTTGGACTCCAACCCTTATCAGCCTCGGCCAGCACTTCCAACGGTGGAGGATGAAGGGATTGGCAGTACATCATCATCTTAAGGGCCATCCTTATTAGGAAATCCCTTTCTGCTGGGAGGAAACAGTGATCAGAACTGCCTTCGCCCACCTGCTCTGGAAGAATGGAGAGCCAACCTAACAAGCCCTAAAGAACTCACTTGGCTTCATTGTACCGCCCTTGAAAGAAAGAGAAGAGGCCTCGGATGTAGAAGGCGGCAGCTCGAAGGCAGTGAGAGCTGGAAAAAAGGCAAACCAACCAATCAGTCACTTTATTTAGATCCAACTCCCCAAACCCCAAGAGCAGGATTCATAAATGGTTTGAAAGCATAACCGGTAAACTTACCTTACTGGGAAGTTGTGGTCAGGATTTATCCTTTCCAATAAACTGTAAAGCTGCAGTTAACAAAAAAAGAGAGAAGGAATATAATGTTCAAAACACATATTTCTTGTACAGGATTGGTAAAAGTGGGGAGGAATTCAACATCTAGGTCCAAGAAATTCACCACCTGAATATTTTTGCAAAGCATCCCCTGAATGGTAAAATTACAAAACGAATCAGTAGCCATGACTACACATTAGTGTGACACTCTGGAGAGTGTGTGCACCACAACTTCACAAGAATATTGGGGGTGGGTGGGGGAAGCTTCTGCTTCCAGCAAATCTGAACTTCAATCTTGGTTAGAGTTTTGAAAATAATCTAGAACCGCAGCCAAGGCACCTACCTCTTGATGCCGGTTCCCTTCCCTGATGTAGACACTTGCAAGGTTTGTCACAATAAAAGCCCACAACTCTTGATGGGTGGTGAGCTGTGGTCATGGGGGATTAAAAAAAAAATCACAGGCATCATCAGAATGAATCTTAAATCATGACCTTGAAGTACTAATAGTCTTTCATTCTGAAGCAAAATCCACTCTTTCAACCACATAAAACAAGCCTTATAATACAGTTAATATCAAGAAGTCTGAGACCACCTTTTTCTTCAGCATCATGCAATATTTTAAATTTTAATTCTAGGTTTCTTTGCCTGCCAAAGAAATCTGGAAATATCTTTCCACCACTGGACAAAAGGTATTCTGACTCTTATGGGGACTGTTTGAAAATAAATAAAATAAAAGCCTAGGTAGAACATTCGCCTTATTTACTGTAATTTCGTCCATAAAAGAAAAAATTAACTTTCCCCATTTCTCTAAATCCTTTTTAATTTCTTTCCAGATTTTCTCATAGTTATTTTAAAACATACTGTTGTTTTTCATATTGTAATTCCCAGACATTTGATCCCCTTTCTTTTGCATTAAAGAGCCAATAATTCATTCCGTAGTCATATTTTTTTGGTCAACTGTTTTGCTTTGTTACAGTTCACTACATTTTTCAAAAAGTGACCAACCACAGACACAGCAAGCCAACCTTCTCCCCACTGGAATGTTGAAATCGGCCTTACCCGGAGTGCTGTGGTGAACTGTGCTTCTGCATTGTCCATACAATTAACAGATATGCAATATAACCCCTGAATGAAGAAAGAAAAATTAACACGTCAGGGAAAACAGACTCGGATCTCTAGAACAGGAAAGGAGGGCAGTAATGTGTGTATGAACCCCACATGTATAACAGGGTGACCCTGCATCCCAAAAGTAGTTGTAAAGAAAAGAAGATATGCCTTTGCAACTGAGAACCTAACTCTTCTTTCTACACAAAAGGAACAGAAAGAGCAAAGGAAGAACAAGCCTATCATAAGCAAGGGGTTGAAACAGACGGCCCTTGCAGTCTCTCCAACTAAGATGCTTTGGATTTGCATATGCTGGCAGCTTCAGACAACAGGGTCCCACAACCCCCATACATCCTCCATCTGATCCAGTGCATCAAGCTCCTTCCACCTGAATAAAAAACTCTGCTTTATTAAAATTCTAACCCTCAGATATTCCTATGCTAGATAAAAGAAGCCACTAAACAAGATCCATTTATTTTAAAAGGGGGAACTGCAGCTTTCTGCTCCAGCAGCACTGAGTGGAACTTCACAGTTCCTCAGAAAGACTGACATATTTGCACGGAGAACAGAAAAGCGCCGCCTCAACAAACAGTTGACAGGGGTGGGCTATACTCACCAAAAGAGTGTGGAGCTGGGCGGCATGGTTAGAGAACAGCCTGGGGGACTGTTGGCAAAGCTGGCAAACCTGTGAGATCTTTTGGCAAATAGGTGGGAAAGAAACAGAGAAATATTGTCAGGAATCTATGCCTTTTTTGTGGCTGTAATAAATCTTGCCTAAACAAACTAGAAAAGTTCAATCCTGCCTTCTATTTTTGTACTGTCACTGCCATGACATTGTATTTTTCTCCCCTCTCAGCCCAGCTTATTGCGCTTAAGATATCTCAAATTGAGAGAAAACTCCACAGAAGTGGACCATTTAGCTCCACCAAATCATGTCCTTCGAAGATGAACATAATCATCTAGTTGGATAAGGCCACAGATGAGTCTGTTTCGTGGCCACAACTTACTGATACGTTTGGCTTTTAACTTCTAAAATCCCCAACCACCGATCATGCTGCCTGGGACTTATGGATACTGAAGTCCTAATCAGATGAAGAGCATCAAGTTTCCCAATCTCTGTAAAGCAGGGGTGGGGAAAGTGTGGCCCTCAGGGATGATTTTATGGCTTTGGGGATGCCAAAATGTTTGTCCTCACGTAGGGGGCATGAGGGAGAGGCAATTTCATCATGATGTCCCTGTGGCTGGTCTAGGAGAAATCTGTTTTTCAATAGGTCAATATTGAGGTCACTTCCTATTGGGAAAAAAGGTCTCTCCTGGGCCTAAACTGGCCCAAAGGAGGGCCAAAGACATGACCAAATTTCCCTCTCATGTTCCCTAGGGGCCAAGAAAAGCAAAACTTATTTTATAAGTGGGTGTACTCCTCCAACACCCTGGGGTGGGGGGACTACTGCAGTTTCCCAGTTCTTCACATTTGCCTGCCCCAGCTATAAAGGCTTCACAGGTGCTGCTCTACTTTTGGTGACCACAAGAGGTTCGTATCATGATATCAGCCAGGTCCCTTCCTCCAACACCTCAAGAAAAAAGGCACCCCAGAGCTATCCAGACACCAGTCTTTACCTCCTGCAAGGCTGTGGCTTTATGACCCGTGACAAGGCGACACATGATGATGTGCTCCAACAAGATGACTTGGAAAGACGACAAGATAGGGCTGCAATCCAGCACTAGATAAGAAAAAGGGCATAGTCAAAGGGAGGGACAACAGCAGCCCTGTCTTCTGAAAGGCAGCTGCAGCCACAACTGCTTTGCCTGGAGCAAAACAACAGCAGAGGCAGCTGCTCTGAAATTGGGTTGGCGTGCAAAGTCTTACTAAGCCCACAGACTGGCAGAACCACCCTCAAAACCAGCCTCTTTCACTGGGCAAAAAATAGAGCATGACAAAAGAAACCTGCCACATTCAGTTAAGCAAAGGATCCTTGTACCACTCGACCTCACAGACGCTTAAGAACAGCTGCTTGAGCAATACTGAATTAAATGCAATTAAAAAGATCCTGCGCAAAGGGGAGAGCTTAGTTTTTACTTGTGGTGGGCTTGAAATGGGAGCAAATACTAACCATGGGAAAAAGGAGGGGACCATAAAGATATGGCAAAGGTATCCTTGTGAATGAGAAGTCTAACATTGACATAGGGCGTGTAAGCACAGAACCTCTGCAAAGGCACGGATGAGAATTTATTTCTGTTGCTTACTTTTGAGCTTCTCCAGCTGCATCAGCGCTTTGTCAGTGTACTTCTGCGCCTTCTCCAAGTAGCCTGCCTGCATGGAATGCATCACTGTGACCTGAGGGGGAAGAACATCAACAATGCTCAGCTATCATTCTGCACTTTTGTGACAACAACAAAAACAAAAAAAGCTTCAACTTGACGCAATCAAATGTGGGGCGCTGCATAGTGGAAGTCACACCAGAAAGCAATCACAAGCTGGGGGGGGAGGGGAGGCAACCATCTGTGCAGCTGCATGTTATAAGTCGCCTGCTTTTTCCTGCTCATGATCATGATGGCACACAAAGCGTAACTTTCCAAGTGCTATTCTCTTATATGCAAAGACAGAGAAGGCATGGAAGCTTACCAGGTAAACCAGCACACACATATGCTCCTTGGGCAGCCAGTGGAAGAGATCTGCAGGGTTGCTGGGCAGAATTTCATCGTCATGGAGGGTGGAGATGGTCTGGATGCACTGCTGGAGTTGTTTCAGGCATGGCTTGACACTTTTCACCTGAGAAGAGGAAGAGATGTCTCAGAAAGGAAACACGCAGAAAGGAAACACTTGTGTAGAAGGAAGCATGTTTCCCCCAGCAACTGAAGCATATCAGTCTCTGACTTCTGTCTTCCTCTGTCCTGCCCCCAAATGGTACTGCATGAAGTCAACACCGTGACATTCTGACCATCAGAACAGGAGAAAGAATATAATTGTCAGTATTTTCAAGAGAGACATTATTCTCCTGAAAGGGTTATGGCGAGAGGGTGTATTTTATGCACACCAGGAACACCACAATCATTATGCAGGATGGTATAGTGGTTTGACCAGGGTTCAAATCCCTATTTGGGCATTGAAACCTACTGGCTGACCTGGGTTTAAGTTACATTTTCTCAGACCTCCAAGGGAGGCAAAGGTTGAACACATCTGGCCAAGAAACCCCCATGATAAAGGTTTGAAGGCACACAACAACAAACAGCAAGAACTTCACACTTGCACTTAGAATATCACTTGCTGGGGAAAAAAATTATAAAAACTACTTGAGATAAGTGGCTGGTGTTTTGCTTCGCCCTTTGAAAACATGTTCTCTCCTTACAAGTGAAACCATAGCCAACCATTTCTCTCCCGTTATCTTCTCCCTCTGTCTGGAGATGCCAGTACAGCTCAGAGAAAACCAAACCTGTCCTTCAAACTCCTACCTGCCCAACCCATGAAGCAGTCAGATTATTTTTCCAAAGCAACACACAGGGAGGTCTCATCCACTGACCTGACCAGCATCCAGGTAATGTGTCACCTGCAGCACCAAAAAGAACACCCGTAACGATTCTTTCTGGATGGGGTTCCCCTGCCAGTTCTCAACTATCTGCCCGCAGAGCGTGAGGAGTGGATGCACCTCCTGTAGCTTCCGCTCCATGAGGAGCAGCTGTGCAAAAAGGAAAGAAACAGATGAGCCTGGAAAAGTTCAGAATGCTACCAACCAAGGCAGATTCCCAAGGAACACACTTAACACCTTCCCCAAATCATGGGATACTGAACATAAAAGTTGTATTAAAGACACAGATGATTAAAGGTTTGTTTGGTGAGATGTATTATTTAATATATCCTTCTGTTTCTGCTGATTCATAACCTGTAAACTGGCAGTGCAGAAAGCCATGGATTTCTTCCTGGTTATTAAAGAACAAATTTCCCTGCAGATGCTTCACAGATGCTCACAATTTTCCAGCATACTTTTAACAAATTTATTAAAAGATACACACAAGACTTACCATGCCTTTGCTCAGCAGAAACAGTGCTCTGGAAGAAAACAAAATGCATTAAGATCCTAAAATATAGCAAAGACAAATTAGATGCACACATGTTCTCGGCAACCAAATACCTCTGGTTCCCATATTTTAATCTATACCAAAGTGTTAACAAGGAAAAGCAGAATTTTGCTCCTGTGGTAAGAAAACACCACAAAAAATGCACAGCTCTGCGGACACAAGCTACTAAGCCATGATGTGTAGACAAGACACCCTAGCAATTCTCCCTCACCACTGGCACAAGACAGAGATCGATCTCTTCACTCAATTCCCAGTAAATGCTGATAGGAAACCAGCAGAGAGGATTTAAAAGTTCAGCTCAGGGTCCTCATGGAGGGGAAAGCTCTAAATCTAGCATGACTATTCAGCCCACAAAAGAAGACACTGTGGAATTCTCTACTGTTCCCCATTGTGGATAGAAAAAGTAAGAGTTCACCTACCGTGTGTACTCTGATCCTACCACACGGGCATATTCCGCTCCAACTCCCAGAAGATCACAGGCAGAGACCAAATCTTTTTCAAGTGTGTGAAGTTGCTGATTAAAGAAACATATGGATACATTTCAATCATTTTCTCTCCCTCTTTCCAACCTCATCTTAGAACTGACTGTGCAACTTAATTGGGCTATTACATGGTAGCCATTGGCTGGAAACTTTCATTTAAATTTTCATAAGTGCAAGGTTTTAAAGCAAACTATCACAGATGTAACAAAAAGAACAGCATGTACGACTTAGTGGTATAAAAAGAGTCTTTAAACCTCTTTTATGTTTCTCGGTATCTCAACGTAGGACAACTTATTCCAGATATCTGATTGTTCTACTTGATAATATCCTGACATTACTTTTCAGAAGATAACGAACTCTGTTAGGCCAGGGTAGAAAGACCTCAGATTGTGAAATCCTCACTGTTTTTCACTACAACCCAAAGTTTTTGACAGGAGAGAACTGGCCATCCTATGCTTCCTTTTCTGCCAGCTTGCACAAATGCCTGCCAATCTACTCCCCCATACTACCAGAGGTTTCATCACTTCCACATGATTTAAGCCACCCCAGAGAATGCCCAAAATAAACTTACTGCCAGCTGGAAAAGGAGGCGGCAGTGCCAGTAGGGAGTCTGCTGGGAGATCTGGATGGCTTTACGCAGCAGTGGCTTGGCTGTATCCACAGAGTTCTGAAAGGCACAAGCAACCACAATGAACTGGTGCATATAAAACCTGGCGGGGGTGGGATGGCAGTGCTAATAGAAAGGAAGAAATTCATCCAGAAGACATCATGCTAATGCTTTGAACAAACAGAATAGAACAGACACACACTTGACAATTGCTTAGAATAACACATAACACATAAATAAGCTGGCTAAATAGAGAAAAATCTTCTTAGCTCATCCTTGTTTTGCACTGCAACAAGGCATTCTCTTAAACCTCCTTTAGCCGTAACTCTCACAAAACACTGGCATTAAGAACAAAAGGCCATCTCCACTTACCTCTTGGCAATACAACTCAGATAGAAGGCTGGCAGCTTCAAATTTGACATCCTCAAACTGTGGAATCTGGTAACATTCATGTTAAGCTAGTCTATTATTTTTATTTTTGTTGGTTTGTTCAATTAGAACTGCACAATTTTAGAAGTGAAAAGGACCTTGAAGGGCATGTTACTACTCAATGCAAAATCTGCCTCCAAAGAGACAAGCTTCTGCTTAAATATTTTCTGGGAAAGCGCATTTAAGACTGAAAAAATTATGCCTAGGTCATTCCCAAAATAAACTGAAGTCTGACAGTTTTGCTCACATGGACTAACAGTGGCACAGTGTGGAATCAACAGGACTTGGTGATTTCTTCCTCACGTAGAACCATCCCACGCTAAATACCTAAGTAATCTGAGTGAAAAGTAATCCATGTGGGACCATCCCAGCTTTTCTAAGACCAGAATAAAAGGATACATGCTGTGATATCAGCCACTGTAAAAGAAAAAGAAAAAAAATAGGGCATTATACAAATCTACTAAAACTAAACTCACAACAAGACTCAACAGGTAGAAAATCAATTTCTTTATACACTAGGTATGCTCACTACTGAAGCATCCTTAGCTTTCACACTGTTGCTGTGGTGGGCCTTCAAGTGTTTTTCTGGCTTATGGCAAAGCTAAGATGAGTCTATGGGGGTTCTCTCGGCAAGATTTGTTCAAGGCGGTTTGGCTTTCCCTTCCTCCAAGACTGAGAGAATGTGACTTGTCCAGGGTTCCCCAGGGCGTTTCCACAGCTAAATGGGGATCCAAACTCTGTCTTCACCCCACTTCTCTCTCCTTTGCTGACCTGGTTTGGACCCTGGGGGCCCACTCTCCCCACCATGCCTTGGCACCCTTCCCACACATACACACATATTTTGATGTTCGCCAGTTTTTCCACTTTTTGCAAGGGCCCCGAGCCCCTAAACCTAGCACCCCCGGCTCCCTCAGCCACTCCTCGTGGGACTCCACGGCTTCCAGAGCCTTCACCATTTGGGTCGCCCCTCCTTTGGACAGCTTGTCAATCTCCTTCTTGAAATGAGGTGCCCAGAACTGGACACAGAGTTCCAAATGCGGCCAAAACCATGCAGAATAGAGTGGTATCCCCTCCTCAAACTTCAAAACCCACGGTCTTTCTGCATTACCTTTCTGCATTTATATCACTTAGAGAGCTGGGTATGTTTAGTCTACAGAAGAGAAGGTGAAGAGGGGACATAATAGCCATGTTTAAATATTTGAAGGGATGCCACATAGAGGAGGGAGTGGGCTTGTTTTCTGTTGCTCCAGAGACCAGGACAAGGAGCAATGGATTCAAGCGGCAGGAAAGGAGCTTCCACCTGAACCTCAGGAAGAACTTCCTGACGGTCAGGGCTGTCCGGCAGTGGAAGATGCTGCTGCCTCCATGGAGTGTGGTGCAGTCTCCTTTCTTGGAGGTTTTTAAGCAGAGGCTTGATGGCCATCTGTCGGGAGTGCTTTGAGGGTGTTCCTGCATGGCAGGGGGTTGGACTGGATGGCCCCTGGGGTCCCTTCCAACTCTACCTTTCTATGATTCTATGCCCATCTGTCGGGAGTGCTTTGAGGGTGCTCCTGCATGGCAGGGGGTTGGACTGGATGGCCCCTGGGGTCCCTTCCAACTCTACCTTTCTATGATTCTATGGCCATCTGTCGGGAGTGCTTTGAGGATGTTCCTGCATGGCAGGGGGTTGGACTGGATGGCCCCTGGGGTCCCTTCCAACTCTACCTTTCTATGATTCTATGGCCATCTGTCGGGAGTGCTTTGAGGGTGTTCCTGCATGGCAGGGGGTTGGACTGGATGGCCCCTGGGGTCCCTTCCAACTCTACCTTTCTATGATTCTATGGCCATCTGTCGGGAGTGCTTTGAGGGTGTTCCTGCATGGCAGGGGGTTGGACTGGATGGCCCCTGGGGTCCCTTCCAACTCTACCTTTCTATGATTCTATGCCCATCTGTCGGGAGTGCTTTGAGGGTGTTCCTGCATGGCAGGGGGTTGGACTGGATGGCCCCTGGGGTCCCTTCCAACTCTACCTTTCTATGATTCTATGCCCATCTGTCGGGAGTGCTTTGAGGGTGTTCCTGCATGGCAGGGGGTTGGACTGGATGGCCCCTGGGGTCCCTTCCAACTCTACCTTTCTATGATTCTATGGCCATCTGTCGGGAGTGCTTTGAGGGTGTTCCTGCATGGCAGGGGGTTGGACTGGATGGCCCCTGGGGTCCCTTCCAACTCTACCTTTCTATGATTCTATGCCCATCTGTCGGGAGTGCTTTGAGGGTGTTCCTGCATGGCAGGGGGTTGGACTGGATGGCCCCTGGGGTCCCTTCCAACTCTACCTTTCTATGATTCTATGCCCATCTGTCGGGAGTGCTTTGAGGGTGTTCCTGCATGGCAGGGGGTTGGACTGGATGGCCCCTGGGGTCCCTTCCAACTCTACCTTTCTATGATTCTATGGCCATCTGTCGGGAGTGCTTTGAGGGTGTTCCTGCATGGCAGGGGGTTGGACTGGATGGCCCCTGGGGTCTCCTCCAACTCTACCTTTCTATGATTCTATACCTAACTATTGCACTGTGATCCCGCCTTTAAAAGACCCCTAGTGAAGGTGGAGGACCGACAATAACGGATCAGGCTGCCTTCCCTTTCCTTCCTGAGGGCAGAACCGGGAGAGGCTGCAGGAAAGCCGGGAGCCGGCAATCGGGTGGGGGTCTCCGCCCCAGCCCCCCGCCCCCGCCCCTCCGGGGGACACCCACCGCCTTCTCGAGGTGCCCGCGGGCCTGCTCGCCGTTCCGCGTGTGGTGGTAGAGGACGGAGCCGAGCTGGAGGTGGGTGCGGGCCTCCACGCGGGCCGGGGGCTTGCGGGGCAGCACGGCCTGGAGGCAGTGGACGCAGAGGCGCACCTTGGGCGGGCTGGAGGTGCGGAAGTGCTCGGCCAGGCCCAGCAGGGCCACGTACCACGACTCCGAGGCGCCCCCGGAGACCGAGGAGGAGGAGCGCCGCCCCGCCGCCGCCCCCGCCGCCGCCCCCGGCTGACGAGGACGACGAGGAGCCGCCGGAGCCAGTGTTGCCGCCGCCGCCGCTCGGCGCCGCCTCGGCTCCCCCAGAGGCCCCGGCCTGCTGCACCACCACGGCCGCCGCCGCTGAGGAGCCTTGCCCGGTGCTCCCTCCCGCCGCTGGCGGCGGCTGTGGGGCCGCGGCTGACGCGGACGAAGAAGCCGCCGCTGCCGCAGCGGAGGCCGCCGCCGCCGAGGAGGAGGACGAGGACGTCGGCGGCGTCGCGGCGGCCGAAGAAACCGCCGCCGCCCCGCCTCCGGTGGCCGCCGCCGTCGAGCCGCCCGGAGCGCCGACGGCGGCCATCTTAGGTTTACCTCAGGGGGGGAAAAAAAGACATGAAAGGGAGGGGGAACCCGGATGTGGGGCACTGCGCCTGCGCGGGGGCTCGAGCGCTCTCGGGAAAGCGAGTCTCAGAGGCGAGGGGAACCGCCCGCAGCCAATCAGCTGCGGAGAAAGTGGGAGGCCAGCACGCCTGCGTGGTTTGCGCAAAGGTCTCTGGGAAAGCCCGTCTGTTTGTATTAGAAGGGCTGAGCGAGCGGAGACAAAGAATTCGCCCAAGTCTCGGCTTTCCGGAGGGCGAGACTTGAGACTTCTCGCGAGACTTCTTGTCAACTCTCCCGTTTGCTGGCTGTTACTTATTGATATTACTTAACAGCATGAAAGGAAAAAAAAATGAGGAGGGAAAAGGAAAAGAATATTTTGGCACAAATGGAGAGGGCAAGTAATAGTGCAAGACGAAAATGCTGCATTTAAAAGGCGAAATGCCATCGCCAATATACCCATAAAAATTTCTGATTATAAATATCCTTGTTTTGCTTATGTTCTTCCTCGCCGTGCATCATGGGAAATGTAGTTTGTCCACTCTCCCCAGTGACGTTTCCAGAGAAGACCGCCTTTCTGTAGTCTCGCGGAGCGGCCTTGGCAACTCTCGCGAGAATAACCGTCCTTGACGGGAATTGCAGTCCGTTATGTCTTCCCCTTTCACTTTTTTTTAAAGAAAGAAGTAGAAAAATAGAACTGAGGCAAAGAAAAAATAGCACGAGGTCCGTAATGACATAGAGAGGGGGCTCCTGGCGTGACAATGCCGTCTTTTAATATCCTATTTCCTTGGTTTCCCAACCTGCGGACTACAACTCCCAGGGAGCCTTGCGCGTCCCGGCCTAGGGCGGCCATTTCGCGTCTGGGCTGGTTTCCCCCCACAATGCACTGCGGCGCTCCGCCTCCGAGCTGGCTGGCTGCGACAACAGAGAAGACCGAGCCCGTGCGCGCGGTGCATTGTGGGAAGCGGGCTGGGTCCTGAGGCGATGGAGGGCAACCGGGATGCGCCAGGTGAGTCTCTTTCCCTCCTAAGCCCCTCCCACCTCCGGGCAGGTAACCTTCCCCTCGCTTTCCCCCCTCCCAGACCCTCCTATGAGCCTCCCTTCGCCCCTTCCCCGGCTAAGAAAGACCCTCCCTCTCTTTTTCTCTGAAAGGCCTTTCCTCACAGGCCATCCCTCTATTTGTTTTCATTGGTTGGCTTTCCTATAGGCAGGTATGGGTCACATCCTATCTAAAAATGCTCTTTTTAATTGCCTTTTTAACTTCAATTGGTTTTCTGATTTATTAATTTAATTTAATTTTAAAAACTGCTGTATCTATCTGCCTTTAATAATGCCAGCCTGAATGTGGCTTAATTGGAGTAGACCCATGGAATGGATGAGATTTGCATGTGTATTGATGTAGTGTATAATAATAGTAATAATAATAATAATAAAATTTATTTGTATTCCTCCTCTCCACATGGATCAAGGCGGCGAACAGCATGAATCATAGAATCATAGAAAGGTAGAGTTGGAAGAGACCCCAGAGGCCATCCAGTCCAACCCCCTGCCATGCAGGAACACCCTCAAAGCACTCCCGACAGATGGGCATAGAATCATAGAAAGGTAGAGTTGGAAGGGACCCCAGGGGCCATCCAGTCCAACCCCCTGCCATGCAGGAACACCCTCAAAGCACTCCCGACAGATGGCCATAGAATCATAGAAAGGTAGAGTTGGAAGGGACCCCAGGGGCCATCCAGTCCAACCCCCTGCCATGCAGGAACACCCTCAAAGCACTCCCGACAGATGGGCATAGAATCATAGAAAGGTAGAGTTGGAAGGGACCCCAGGGGCCATCCAGTCCAACCCCCTGCCATGCAGGAACACCCTCAAAGCACTCCCGACAGATGGCCATAGAATCATAGAAAGGTAGAGTTGGAAGGGACCCCAGGGGCCATCCAGTCCAACCCCCTGCCATGCAGGAGCACCCTCAAAGCACTCCCGACAGATGGCCATAGAATCATAGAAATGTAGAGTTGGAAGAGACCCCAGGGGCCATCCAGTCCAACCCCCTGCCGTGCAGGAACACCCTCAAAGCACTCCCGACAGATGGCCATCCAGCCTCTGCTTAAAAACCTCCAAGGAAGGAGACTCCACTACACTCCGAGGCAGCAGATTCCACTGCTGGACAGCTCTGACCATCAGGAAGTTCTTACTGAGATTCAGCTGGAATCTCCTTTCCTGCAGCTTAAATCCATTGCTCCTTGTCCTGGTCTCTGGAGCAGCGGAAAACAAGCCCTCTCCTTCCTCTATGTGGCATCCCTTCAAATATTTAAACATGGCTGTCATGTCCCCTCTTAACCTTCTCTTCTGCAGACGAAACATATCCAGCTCTCATAGGGCTTCATGGCTTCCAGGCCTCTCACCATTTTGGTCACCCTCCTCTGGACCTGCTCCAGCTTGTCAATATCCTTCTTGAATTGGGGTGCCCAGAACTGGACACAGTATTCAAGATGGGGTCTAACCAAAGCAGAGTAGAGTGGTACCAGTACCTCCCTCGATCTAGGCACCAGACTCCTATTGATGCATCCAAGAATTGCATTGGCTTTCTTGGCTGCTGCATCACACTGCTGACTCATGTTCATGTTCATGAAATACGTTATACGTTAAAATACATTAAAGACATTGAAAACTTACCCAATCCTCCCACCCACCAACCCACCTAAACCAACCCCTTAAAATACACAGGAATTAATAATCCATCCATTACTATTAGCAAGCAGCAAGGCAATAGACAGCGATGGAAATGCTAGTCTTGGTTTTTGTGAGTTGTTCTTCAGTTTTTTGTAAAGCATCCATGTCGATGTGCTGCGTCTTCTCTCTGACCAGGGAAAGCCAGCCGGTGGTTTGGAGTCAGCATGCCGAAGTCGATGAAGACCAATGTGAACATCCTCCACCAGGAGAAGCTGATCGCCCAAAAGAAGCGGGAGATTGAAGCCAAGATGGAGCGGCAGGCCAAGCAGAACCACTTGGCCGCTCAGCAGTCCTCACAGGCTAGCGAGTATGTAGGAATGGGAGGGGGGCATTTCTTTGTTCACTACATTTACATCTTGTCTTTCCTCCAATGAGTTCAAGACATAGAAGGATAGCCTAAAACGCTGGCTCCCAAACTTTGATCCTCCAGGTGTTTTGGACTCATAAACTTAGTAAGTGCGGCACCTCTGTCCTTTGTTTCAAGGGAAAGCTGACCTAAGTGGAGTTCTGTACCTCCGTTGGGACAATTAATGTCTTCTATTTTTTGCTTTCCAGTGATGAGAGTGGCGATGGCGAAGGAGCTGTTTCAAACAAGTTTGCTAATGACGGGAGTTTCCTTCAACAATTCCTGAAACTACAGAAAGAGAAACAGGGAAGCGGTAAGCATTCTGCTTCATTCTTCTCCTTTCACTTTTTTGCTGTTGTTTAGTTTCCCTGACCTTTGGTACTTGGAGGGGAACAGCCAAATCATCTAGCTCAGTCCCCCCACTAGTGGAGGATTAAAGGCATCCTGAGAGCTGGCCATTTGTCCTCTCTACCTTACAAGGTACTGCTGTGGCCACTGCTGAAAAGTTCTTACTGTCAGAAAGTTAGTTGTGTACGTATCTGTTTGTTTCTCTTTCTTTTGATAAAGAAACAGCAAAACTACAATACATAAAGCTACTAATGCATAATAATGATACAATACAGAACTACAAATATGTATCAAAGCTATAAAAAAAGCAAAATAGAAATAGCTAAAAATTGATTTACACCATTGTTGTGTACAATTTTAGTAAATACTTGTACTTAACTATTAGGACGTTACTCAAAATCTAGATTAACTTTGTCGCTTCTTATTGTATCTCTCCATCAGAAAATTTTTAATGTTCTGTCAGAATCCCATTTTCTGTATCAAGTCCAATTCTGGAAACCAGTTTGTCTCACTCTATGCTTTCTAGGCGCTTCCTCTAGTTCCGCTGAGACTTCTGCAACGCACCCTCCACCCGTGAAGAAGCCCCTCACAGGGAAGCGGCCCAACCTCAGTGTCAGCAGTATGCTGAGCCAAGTGAAGAACTACACCCATTCCAAACAGATGCCCGTAACGAACCGCCTCAGCGTTTTCCAGTCACCAGACGAAGAGGAAGAAGAGGACTACGAACAGTGGCTGGAGATCAAAAGTAAGTTCCCCTGATGGTGTGGACATTTGGCTTGTTTCTTTAGCACCCTTAGTCTGCTTGGTGTTCTTTAAAACAGAGGAGGTTAGCAACCAAATCTCACAAAGCTTCCTGTCTTTTGAAGATCATTAAGAGAGCTGGAAATATCATGTATTGTTTATGTAGAACATGGGGAACAAGAGTTTGGGTAGGGAAATGTTGTCCCCATTACTGAATGGGGAAAGTATGACTTTCCATGCCTTTAGGGCTCCCCCAGTTTTTTTGCTCCCCAAAGTATGTGAGAGGCAATTTCATCATTGGGCCCAAGACAGAGCTTTCTTTGGACAGGAAATGAGGTTTCCAGCTGTCCTGTTTTGTACAGGGTATCCTGTCTGCAGGGCTGTAAAGTTTAGTCCCGTATCACAGTGATAAAGGGATGCCCCAGATCCCTTACGTGGGGGTCATGACCACCACAGATCAACTTCCTCTCTGTCCATTGCGACTGATGCCAAGAAGCAGTGTACAGTTGTTGTGGTGTGATGTCTGGCCTGCCGTTGTGAGGTTTGTGTAGATTTAGGGGTTCTTGCAGAGGAGAACTGAGATATCAGGGGTTGCTGTGGAATAAGGATAGACTGTAGGTGGGTTAGGGGGCAGGACAGACTTTGGGCCCCATACAGTTTCCCACCCTGCCCTAAGGGATGCTGATAGGCCAATCCTGTGTGTTTGTGGTCTTCCCTGCCACCAACGCCACCCCAGTGTTGAGACCGTCAGGCTTGTCTTGCTGTCTGCTGTGGCTCCATCGTCTGACCCTCTTTCTCCTCATTCCCCCCTCCGTCAACCCCACCCTCCTTTCCGCCCCCCTGACTGGTGTCTACTGCTGTGGTTCTTAGAGGTAATGTGCCTGTTGGGGGTGTGAGTAGAGAACCCCAGTACTGACAGCCTGCTTAAAGTTTGTCCCCCAGAGGACATCAAGACCCGCCGAATCGTGGAGAAGCTGGCCCAGGTGGTGGCCGAAGGGGGTCCCGAGGTGGAGAAGGTGGTGCTGGAGGACTGCAAGGACGATCCATCCTTTGCGTACGTTCTTAGCTGTCCTTATCTCTCTTGGTTTATTTATTTATGTCCCACATTTTTCTGACCTAGCACTCAAAGGAGTATACAACAAGATGAAAGGAAGTTTTTCTTGCTGTTAGCATCATTGTCATGTATTAATATAGCACCATCAATGTACGTGGTGCTTTATGAGTAACAGAGCAACAAACCCTGCCCCTCAGACTTACGATCTCATTAAGAAATGACGCACAAGGAAAAAGGGATGGCCCTGTGGAAGGGGATTAAGTCCAGCAGATACTTCCTCTTCTCTCCGTCCATCTGCTTCTGGGCCTAGGCGTGATAGAACTGTGCCTGTCTCTTCTTTCCCTCTGAGGCCAGGGTAGTGGCAATTGGGATGGAGGGAGGGCATTTTCTCTGTTTTTGAGCCTGGGTGTGATGAAGCTGTGCCTGCCCCAAATAAACTGACAGGTTTCTCCAGATATCATTTGAATCAGTCTCTTGTTTGTGCGTGGATTTGAACTCTGGTCTTTGAGAGTCCTAGTTCAGCTTTCAAAGCACTATGCCATACTGTCGCTGTTTCTTGAACAGTATGCACAAAAACAGTCCTGGGGCAAAGTATGGTTGGTGGTCTACACTTTGCCCATCCCTGTCTTTATTCTCTCTCTCTTTTTTTCCGTGCTCTCTTTTCCTTAGATTTCTGCAAGATAAGAATAGCCCAGAATTTCTGTACTACAGAAAGAAACTGGCAGAGATGTGGAAGAAGGGCCAAGAACCCGAGGAGACTAGTTCTTCCCCAAAAGGTAAGGCAAGGATGAGTGCTTCGAGGCTGGTTTGTTCTTGTTGCCTGGATATGAATATCAACATGTCTTATTCATGGACCTGTCTGTCTGGATTGCAGATTTGTCTATTAAAAGTATATTAATTTCTTAAAGGGATGCTTCCAACCGATCAGGCAGCTGACTTCTAAAGTATAATTTTTTGAAAATATCTTTCCCTCCATTTTATGCAGGTAACTTCTTGATTCTGAATCAAATTAAGAAGTTACCTGTACAAAATGGAGGGAAAAAAACCCAATAAACCATCATTAATACAATGGACCAAATTTGCACGTATTGTCTGTTCAAGTTTTTGCGTTGGTTGCATCCAAATTTTCACAAACCAACCATCATTTGTTAGCCATCTAATAAACCACAACTAGAAACCTTGGATTTGTTACTGGCTTGTTCAAACCAGCTTGTAGTTTGAACCCCGAAAGCAGTACCACCTTCCCAACTAAAGCAACCCTGTTCCTTGGGTTTCTTTTCCAGTAATATAACTTTGTGCTTTTTTTTTCTATTTTATGTTTGTGAACAAGACAAGGGCAAAAAAAAATTGTGTTTAAACCTTCCTCTTCCCACTTATATTCCAACCCCCTTGGGGTCCTTAAAGCCAGATTAAGCTTGTGGCTGTTGGGTGTGTGACTTGGGGCACCGTACTGACAGCCTGCTTAAAGTTTCACCCCCAGACGACAAAGAGACCAAGGAATGTGCCGAGAAGCTGGCCAGGTTTGTGGCGGACGGGGGCCCCGTGGCGGAAATGGTCGCCCTGAAGAACCACCAGGAGAACCAGTCGTTCAGGTGAAGAGGGCAGCAATGGGATTTAGGCTAGAGGGGGGGAAAGGGGCAGAAAGTATTAGGATTCCCACATCTCAAGGACTGGCCCAAAGTCTTAGAAGTTGGCACTTCTCCTCCAGTCCCTCAAAGTGAAAGAATTTCAGGCAATATGCACTATGCAATAACTTCTTTTTATTAAAGTGTTAGAATGTATTTTTCAACATGTGGTTCTAATAGAATTAGTTGACTGATCCAACATTGCACTAGAAATAACTGTAGCATTCTCGGCAGTATGAGAATAAATAAAAGAAAGAAATGTGACTCCAAAGGAGGGTTTTCAAGGCAAGAGCAAGAGGTTTTGGAATATTTGTGATGAGTTTATATACCATTTTTTTGATGTGGGGTCTGCTCTTTAGACAGTTATTCTTCCTGTAGGGAACATGAGGGAATACAGAAGCTTGATTAGGACTGTCCTCATGCATGCTGCTTTGCAACGTCTCCGTGTATGCTTGACCCCCTTTTTCCCTTCTCTGCTTGCTTGGGACTGTGTGTGTGCTGCTTGCAAAGCAAGCCAAGAAGGAAGAAAAGGCGTCAAGCCGACTGAGAGACTTTGCAAGCAGCACATGCAGTCCAAGGCTAATTGAGACGGGGGGAAAAAACGGGCCAAGCCAATTGAATATGCAGAGGGCAGCATAGTCCCCAGCTTGTTCTAAAAGCGTAATGATCATTAATTTCTCCTGCAGATGGGTAGTAATTTTTCCCTTTTGTCTTTCTTTTCTTCTGCCTGCCTCTGTGGATGAAGGTTTTTGTATGAGCCCAACAGCTCCGGCTACAAGTATTACCGGCAGAAGCTGGAGGAGTTCCGGAAAGTCAACCCTAATGCTGAGAGGGGCCCCCCTGTCTCCGAAACCAACCCCAAACGCAAAACCCCACCTGAGGGAGCACCTTCATCTTCCACCTCAACAGCAGCACCACCACCGTCAGCAAAGCTGGCAGCTCCATCAGCTGCCAAGAAAAAACGGAAAAGCCGGTGGGGTCCGGAGGAGGAGAAGGTGGACCTGCCTCCCCCCGAGCTGGCTCAACAGACAGAGGAACCCTCCCCTACCCCACTATCTGGTTAGCACTTGGCTGTATTTTGTCAGAATGTGTGTGGGGAAAATATTTCGTTCATTTTATTACTAAATTTACTTATCAATTAAATTGTGATTGATTTCATTTAGTTTATTTAATTGTTAAATTTGCTTAGTAACAAAATAACTAGATGGATTGCGTTTTATTGATTGGTTCAGTTATTATAAAATAAAAGAGAACTGAGTTCAAGGGAAAGATTTTAGGGTGAGAGAGCTGCCTTGAAAGCAGATCTAGATATATTTTTCTCATGTTATACAGTGCACGTGTAGCAAATTTGTTTTTGTTTTTTTTGCGTGGTGGCCACGTCCTGTGTCTTGTAAAATCAATCCAAAAGGGGAAGGGGTGAATTTTGGAAAACGCTCAAAGGCCAGCTGCTGTTCTGTGTTAGAAATTTGAATGGTTAAAGGAAGAAAGTCAGATTTTAAGCAGGGAGACTCAGCACAAGGAGAGGAGGATGAAGAGCAACATTGTCTAGGTGAGGCCATCCCTTTTGCTGTTCGATTTGTCTTTAGTCCAGGACCTCAAGGGGCTCGGCTATGAGAAGGGGAAGCCTGTTGGGCTGGTTGGAGTGACGGAGCTATCGGATGCCCAGCGGAAGCAGCTGAAGGAGCAGCAAGAGGTAAACTGTGGCATGATTCAGCCACTCACCAATTCCTGTTGAAGGGCAGGCAGGTTGCTAGTTATTTAGGGATATGAAGATCTTATCAAGATGCAGATGTCAGGATTCCACGACAGTTAAGGTGGGACCGAAGTAGCATATTTGATCTGACATAGATCTCAAAGTATGTCTCCAGGTTTCGTGTGAACAGGAGATTTCATTCTAGTTGCATTCCCAGATAGAGCCCTGGGCAGACCAAAAGGAGGGTTAGAGGAGCCCCATTGTTGCACTGTGAGCCTGTGGCTGCTAAAGAGATGCTTGCTGGGATTTGTCGTCTTTTTCACCCCAATGTTTAACCAGCTCTTGTCTGTCCTTGCACAGATGCAGCAAATGTACGACCTCATCATGAAGCACAAGCAAGCCATGCAGGAGATGCAGATTATGTGGGAGAGGACAATCAAAGAGCACAAGTCTGGTTATGACAGTGATGAGGAAGTTGACAGTGAACTGGGCACGTGGGAGCATCAGCTCCGGCGCATGGAAATGGACAAGACGCGAGGTGGGCTTTCACCTGTGAGACAGTGGTGGGGTTTTGTAGGGTTTTCTTAGGCAAGGAATACTCAAAGATGGTTGCTTTCCTCTGAAATACAGCCCACAGCACCAGGTATTTGTTGGCGGTCTGCCATCCAAATGCTAATTAGGGCTGACCATGCTTAGCTCCCAAGATCAGATGGGATCTGGTGCCATAAGGGTATTTAGTGATAAAGTTTGTCCCTGTAGGTGTGTGGAAGGGTTGTAGTCCAAAAGATCTGGAGGACCAGAGGTTGCTTACACCCCTGCAAGGAAGCCAGCTTTATACCCTAATTCTCCATTTCATGTTTCATGCCTCTTTCTGTGCTCTACTTCTGGTTTTTTTTTCCGCTCAGAGTGGGCAGAGCAGCTAACTCAGATGGGCCGAGGGAAGCATTTCATCGGAGACTTTCTCCCACCTGACGAACTGGAGAAGTTCATGGAGACGTTCAAAGCGCTGAAGGTAAAAAGCTCTTTGGGGCCCTGTCACAAGATGTATAGAGAGTTTGAAGACTTTTGGTTTCTTCTTTCTCCTCCATCCTTCTTTCATAGAATCATGGAACTGGAAGATACCTCAAGGGCCAGTCTCCAAGGCTCTTCTCCCCACTTTGCTCTGTGCCAAGGCATGATCCTTTATCATGAATCTTCTCCATGCCTGATGTTACCCTGGGGCTTGAGTAGAAGGATTCAGTATAGTGGTGGGGCACAGGTGCCGAATAATTTCAGTGTTTACATCATAATCATAATCATTTATTTTTTAATCACTTCTCCCAGTGGCTCAAGAGCAGAGGTCTTGATAATTGCACTGGTGTCATAATAGTCATCATAGAATCATAGAGTTGGAAGAGACCCCCAGGGGCCATCCAGTCCAACCCTGTTTTGCCATGCAAGAAGACACCATCAGAGCACTCCCCGCAGATGGCCATCCAGCCTCTGTTGGAAAGCCTCCAAAGAAGGAGAGTCCCGTACCCACCCACACAGCGTGTTCCACTGTCAAACAGCTCTTACCATCAGGAAATTCTTCCTAACTTTTAGATGGGCTCCCTTTTCCTGGAATTTGAAGGCATGTCTCCATGTCTTCGTTTCTGGAGCAGCAAAAAACAAGAATAGCCTTCTCTTTCTTCCTGGGCTTTCTTTCATGCCGGTGTCTAGAAATGATGCCTTAAAGCTAACCTTCCATCTACCCACAGCTACGCCAGACTAACAGGTGTCTGTTTCTGTTCTTCTGCCTCACTTCCACACGTAGGAAGGCCGTGAGCCTGATTACTCGGAGTACAAGGAATTCAAGTTGACAGTGGAAAACATCGGCTACCAGATGCTGATGAAAATGGGCTGGAAGGAAGGGGACGGCCTGGGGAGTGACGGTCAAGGCATCAAAGCCCCGGTGAACAAGTATGTCTTGCTCAAGTGCTTTGATCAGACTTAAAACTGTCCTTTCCTATCGCTACCTGTCTCCAAGCTGGGCAGCTCCTCCATGAACCGTTAAGGACCAAGGAGGAAAGGGGCTGGTCAGGCCAGCTGTCTTGCTGCAGCTGGTTGCAGGAAGGTGACATCATCTTCTGGGACTTCCAGAGGAACTCTGGGAAGTCCAGGGAGATGCCTGTTCCTTTGGCTGCAGGATCTTAATCTGGCTGCTGCCTGGCCTTTAGATACCATTAGCTTCCAGCTTCCATCACCCCATGTTACAATAGAAGTGGATGCTGGGAGTTATAGCCCCAGTACTTACAGAGGGTGCCCTGGGCAGAAACCCTGGAGGATTCCACCAGTAGCAACCTAGTCCAAGTTGACATTCTCTCTTAAGCGGGTGATGTGGAAGGTAACCTGAACTCTTTTCCAAAACAGGGGAGTAACAGCAGTAGACGGCGCTGGGTTTGGAATTGACCGTCCAGCTGATCTGACCAAGGAGGATGATGAATACGAGGCTTTCCGCAAGAGGATGATGTTGGCCTACAGATTCCGGCCCAATCCGCTGGTAAGAGATTCTTCCACTGTTTCATTTTGTCCTCCACAATTCTAGAAATTAAGATCAGGTTTAATATCCTGAAGAAATCGCATCCTACCTGAGGTCAGTAGCTGCTATACTGGGCCAGGCCTGGTTAGTTCTTGGATGGGGAATTTCCAAGGAGTACCAGATGCTGTAGCTGATATTCAGAGGATGAACTGGCAAAACCACCTCTGGGTACTCCTTGCTTGAGAAAACCCAATGAAATTAATGGGGTCACCATAAATAAACAAGCAGCTTGAAGACACGTGTGCACACAGAAATTAAAGATCTCCAAAGATGGGGAATCCACCAGCCTAAGGGAAGGTTCTGACTAGTTAACTAAGTTCAGGAGGACCTGAGATTCTTGGTATGTTGCTTTTCAGCAAAGAACCTGTCTCCGAGCTTTGCCTCGTGGATGATTATCAACCAGGAAGCAGTATCGGAAATTTCAACCAGAGAGAATCTTCTCTGGGAAAATGAATGAGTTGCCTTATGGTTCAGATAATACTAGGACAGCCTTAATTTTTAATTGTGCTTCTTTTTCCTTGGCTTAGCAGAATGCCTTGGGAGGATGCATCATCTCTGAGGCAACACGTGCAGTGGTGAGGGAGCCATCTTTCACTTGAAACATCCGAGGAGAACCTGTTTCTCCTTCATGCACAGAAACCTAGGTATCCCTTACCAGGTTTCGAAGCCTGAAGGAGGAGCACATCAAGGCCAAATCAACTTTGGCTTATGGTCACACTCTCCTAGGGTTTTCTCAGTCAGATTTCTTCCAAGAAGGGTTGCCACTGCCTTTGTCTGAGACTGAGAGTGTGTGACTTGCCCAAGAACACCCAGAGGGCCAAGCAAGGATTCCAACCCTGGTCTACTATGTTCACGTTCAAACCACTACAGTGCATTGATCTCTCACCTGAGCAAGAGTTGGGTTGCATGACATGTTCCAGCTCCACTATTCTCATCCAGCTGATTTTCACTCTTTTTCTCCTTTCCTCGCAGAACAATCCCCGACGTCCGTACTACTGATTCAGCGGCATGCTTTTTCTCCCTCCGCAAAGCTGTGGTTGGTTTGTTAACTGTGATAACACTCATAAACTCGACATCTCCTCTCTACTTTCTCCCGCCCTCTGGTTTTATTTTCGTCACTTCGCAATCACGTTGTTTTTAAAAGAAATTCTGCCCCCAACCATTCACCCAAGAGTGTGTCATCACTTAGCTTCTCTGCAGCATTTTTTTAAAAATGTGGTTCCACCAGAGGCAGAAGGGGATGTTAGGCCCCATGCATGGATTTGGAGAGACTGATCAGGAAAAAAACAAAAAGAAGAAAATGATAACAACCCTGGATATTAACCAAGACACTTGTTGTTGGTCAAGTGTGTGTGAGTTGGCATTAAAATACAGGCATGTGTTTCATGCTGCACAGTTTCTGCTTGGGTTCTCTACAAAAATAATCTTTCTGTGTATGTGTGCATATTCCTAATTTGTTTTGCCAGGAGTAGAGACAGCAGGGAAAGTACCACTATTGCTGTGTGTAGAGTGTCAGTGGAAAATGAGAGGGGATGAATGGAAATGGTGATCTAGGGAGAGAAAGCAGGGCGGCAAGGAGAAGACCCCAAACTAAGAACAGGTAGTAGTCCATCCCTTGTCTTCCCACTCCCGCTTTCTACAAATCCAGGTTAGCAGTTTAAGAAATTGGAGAGCGGGTATCACAAGTCCAGGGAGACAACTCCAGAGTCTTTTCACTGATCCATTTAGATGGTCCTGTCAGGACATGATGTTTCACCCAGTTCTGGAGAGAGCATGCCCAGCTCCTTTTCCTGATTCCCTTGTCTTTGGAAAAGAAATGAGACTATTGTTTTGCTGCACGCTGAGCTAAAGAGCGTTTGTCCTAGATTCTGTCTAAAGGGGTTTAAAAGGGTCCGAGTCCAAGGGGGTTACATATAAAGTAGAGCAGAGGGCTCAGTTTTAAAATGCTGCCTGGTAGAAACGCAAGCATCTCACTTCGTTCTGGATCAAACACACTGCATGCTTGCCCCATATTTCTTCTGGTTTCAATCAGTAGGGGGGCAGCTGGTGGCTCCCATGTCACTGGGAAGGATAATCCTCTTCGGGTTTGAACCCAGGCTATAAAGGAATTGTCTAAACGCTGAACCCCATCTCCCAGCTAGATTCAGCATCTTAGTCCTGAAGCCCCTTAGCACTTTTAACACTGTCGAAAACCTGGAGAGGATTCATCGCCCCACTGTCCAGGAGTGGATTCCGTGCCCCACGGGAATCAGCCACTGTTGTTGGTTTCAGACCTCTTGCCTCACTGCCAAACCAAACTTTGGGGGGTTTTTTTCCATATGTTTTAGAGGGGGGGTGGCATGTGTTTGCTTGTTTGGGGGTTTTGTTTGTCTTTAACAACGAATGGTAGAGTTAATGCTTTTTGGCTTTTGATGAACAAGTTAATAAAGCGATGGAAACGAGTCAACTTGGGGTGGCCTTTCTTTTTTGGCAGATTGCCTTTCAAAATGAGACGTGCGTATAGAGGGTTTTGTGCAACTTTTGGTCATAAGACTTACCCTGTGGAGGGAGCCTTGAAATTTTGGCCAAGTCGTGTCAGCGTATTGGGAGTTTATTATTTATATACTGGATTTAGTTTATTTTTCACCTTTCTGGGGGTCCCAAGACAGCTCGCCGTGTGAGCGAAATCCAAAGACAGTGAATAATGCAAAAGTTAAAAAGCGATTGAGTCAACAAACCATTGAAAAAACAGCCACAACCAGACTGAGCTTCGGGATGCTGACGCTGAATTCAGCCTCTCGTCTGAAAGAGATTGATCATTAAAGGAGCACTTTATGGCCTTTCCTGCTGTCCAAGGTTATGAGGTTATGAACTGTATGGCCAAATAGGTTCAGCACCTGGGAGAGCGCCTGTAAGGTCTGGAATAAAAGCCAAACTGGAGTTAAATCCAAAATGGAAGCAAAAGAAGACTATTTCTGGACACAGGCTCAACTTTGGCCTAGGCCAGGGATTCCCCACTTAAGGGGCTTGAAAGAATCTAAGGATTTCAAGCAATACTGCGCATAAAACAGCTGGGGAGGGGAGTTGCCTCCGTAGACTACAGCTCTCAGAATCCCCTAATTGGCATGATGGATGAGCATGGGGATGATGGTGAGGAGGAGGATGAGCTTTATATCCCTTTTTCCCCCCAAGACTGGGGCTCAAGGCGGCTTATGCATTAAAAAGATTACAATAAAAAACATACGAAAAGGCACATTGAAACTGAATTGAATTAAGCATCACATTAGAAACATGGGATTGTAAGTAACAACCATGCTTTCTAGTGTTCTCCCAAGACCACCTAGTGGATACAGGGATCTAGGAGACCTAGTGGACCACAGGTGGAACGTGAGTCAACAGTGTGATGCGGCAGCTAAAAAGGCCAATGCGATTCTTGACTGCATCAATAGAAGTATAGTGTTGAGATCAAGGAAAGTGATAGTACCACTCTATTCTGCTTTGATCAGATCCCACCTGGAATATTGTCTCCATTTCTGGGCACCACAATTCAGGAAGAATATTGACAAGCTGGAAGGGAGAACAAAATGGTGAAGGGTCTGGAAACCATGAACTACGTGGGGGGGCTTAAGGAGTTGGGAAGAGAAGGTTAAGAGGGGACATAATGACCATGTTTAAATATTCTAAGGGATGTTGAAAATGGAGCAAGCTTCTTTTCTGCTGCTCTGGAGACTAGGACACAGAGCAATGGCTTCAGACCCCAGGAAAAGACATTCCATCTAAGCATTAGGAGGAACTTCCTGACGGTGAGAGCCGTTGGGCAGTGGAATCTGCTGCCTGGGAGTGTGGTGGAGTCTCCTTTGGAGGCTTTTAAACAGAAGCTGGATGGCCATCTATGCTTTGATTCTGTCTTCCCCCGTGTCAGAATGGGGTTGGACTGGATGACCCTTGGGGTCTCTTCCGAGTCTGTGATTCTAACATGGCATGGACCGTCCTAACTTGAGTATTTAAGGATATATCTTTCCATTGCAGGACTTTCTCTGGTTCCTTCCTAGCTTTCTTTCCAGATCCATGTCTTCGGCCGCCCCCATACTGCTTGACGCCTGAGCCAAGCCCGGGGAACCTCTTGAACCGTGTCAGCGCCTCCATCCTCTGCTTTAAGCTCACAGGGGGTCCTAAACGGAGCAGGGCTGGGACACCCTCTTTGCATTGCCCTTTTAAGAGCTGTCCCGCCTCTACATGCACACATCCTGGGTGTGCAAAAAACACATTCTTGTGCAACCAGAGTTGCTACCGACGCCGACCTTTGGATCGCAAAGCGATCGTCTCAGCAAGCAAAGGCCAGGCGCCGTGTGGGTCGTGTGGGTCGACAGATCCCCCTTCCGCCCCCAAATCGGAGCGACCCCCCGTGTCTGCCCGACCCCACATCCCCACGACCCCACAGACACGCGTCCGGGCTTCCATAGCCGGCCGTCATGTGGCTCCACTCGGCTTTGGCCTCCGTCGGCTTGTTCCTCTCCGCCGTCCCGGTGTCCTACATGTTCAACAGCCTGGCGGCTATGGAAAAGTGAGTCACGTCTGAACGCGGCCCGGATGGGGTTAGACACGCGTGTTTCCCCAGACACTTCTGCCTTTTTGCAACTTTTATATTTTGGCGAAGGAAGGAGGAATCGTAGGAAGGTTGGGGAAGGGGGTGTATTTGCAAAGGGAGAGAAATCGGGGGCTCGGGGGAAAAAAATCGAAAGAATTGGCTGAATTTTAATTTTGCTCCCTTTTCCTAGTTGCGCTCCTTGGAAGGAGAGTCTGAGCTGAGTTTCAGCTCATATTAAGTCATTAATAGCAATTGGGGGGGTCGGCTCCAAGCCAGCCAGGAAAAAGGGGTGAAAAATCTCTTTTTTTCTCTTTTTCACCATCAAAACTAACCAAGAGTCACAAATGCACTGTTGCACAGATTTTATGGCCGGCTCGCTCTGTCCCCTGGTCTTTTTCTTTTGCAGAAATAATATTATTAACAGTAATATTATTAACATCATCGTTCAGGCTGTTGGATTACAATCACGGCTCATGTGAACGCAAAGCATTTTTACTGTTAATAGAGTAATATTATAGGGTATTTGTCACGGTTGTGATGCCACTTTCTGACCACCGTTCCGTACTGACTCCATACCCCTCTTGATGCAACCAAGAATCGCGTTGGCTTTCTTGGCTGCCGCATCACACAGCTGGCTCATGTTCATCCTGTGGCCCACCAAGGCTCCTAGATCCCTTTCACACATACTGTTATCCAGCCACGTGTCCCGCATCCTATATTTGTGCGTTCCATTTTTTCTGGCCTTACATTCCTCTTTGTTGAAATTCATTTTGTTAGCAGTTTGACAGCAAAACCATTGCTTGGGATTGTGGTGGAGTCTCCTCCTTTGAAGGCTTTTCAACAGAGGCTGGATAGTGGGGAATGCTTTGGTCGAGTCTTCCCGCATGGCAGAATGGGGCTGGATGGGATGACCCTTGGGGTCCCTTCCAACTCTATGATGTTGGGGGGAGATTTTGGTAGTTCTTGGAATTCCCCCACCTGTGCTAATCCCTCTGTGTTTTTGTGTGTCTCGTGTCCTATGGGCTGCGGATGCATCAGCGCTCACCTCTGGACATTGGAGACAGCGTCAGCGATTGGGCAACGCAGCCGTCACGGCTAAGCCAGGAGGATTTGGCTTCTGTGCCAAAGTTGAGTCCTGGCCTGTGTGAAGTCATCAAAAGCAAACGCTGCCCACGCCGTACACTTGATCTTTGGAATCACCGGCTTTCTTTAAAAAAAAACGGACACGCACACCTCGCTTCCCGTTGCCACTCTTGTTCCGCCTGACCTTGTTTCGTCTTCACTGCAGACACGGGGATCGTTTAGCAATTACGGCTAAAAATACATCCCGGGATGTGCCAACCTCTGTGTGCCTTGGTGTTTTGCCCAGGGGTGTCTGTCTGTTCGAGGGGATTCTGTTTTCTTTTTAAAAGAAATAGATATTTATCTGCACAGTCGGCTCTCCACCTTCGCCAGGGTTAGGGGGTGCAAAAGTGGGAAAATTGCAAATATCAAAGTGTGTGTCTGTGGGAAGGGGGACGAGGGTATGGTGGGCAGCCGGGGAAAGGAGAGGGAAAGGGGGTGACTTGGTATGGTGGTGCTATGCTTCCTCTCTCTTGCCCATCTCGTTCCTTGGATATATGGGGAGCATCAGGAGAGGGTTTGGGGTGCTGAGAAGGTGGGCTGCGATCCGTCTTTAGCTGGCCAGGTAGAGCAGGAGGAGGACCAGAGGTGGATTTTTAAAGAGCTGCCGGCCTGATCGGAGCCACCAAGAGGGAAGGATCCCCCGGAAAAGAAGCCTTCGAGGGGTGCAAGGCGGGGGCTGGAGAAACTCACAAATAATCAAATCCATGGAAATGAAACCCACAAATGTGGCTGGTCAACTGTATTACCGAGGTGTTAAAAGGGAGAGAAGAGACAACGGGATGTAAGAGTTTCAGTGTTGAACTAAGGCTCTGAGAGACCTGGGTTCAAATCCCCGCTCAGCCACGGAAAAGCACCGGGTGACCTTGGCAAGTCACGTCATCGCAGGGTTAGAGGAAGGCAATGGCTAACCTCCTTTGACTAAACCTCGCCTAGCAAACTGAGCCAGCGTGGTATTGTGGTTTGAGGATTGGATTGGGGGTCCAGAGTTTGAATTCTGGCTTGGCCATGGAAACCCACCGATGGCCTAGCAGGGGGTTGGACTCGATGGCCTCTGGGGTCTCTTCCAACTCTACGATTCTATGATTCTATGAGTCCACCTAAACATTAAGAAATCTTCTTGACTGACCTTGGGCAAGTCGCACTTTCTCAGTCCCAGAGGAAGGCCGTGGTAAATCCTCTCTTAAGAAAGAACACCTTTAGGGGTTTTAGCCATTCCTGAATTAGTCATCGGGTTGGAGGAGAAGGAAAATCAGCCCTAATCCGTTGGAAAACAAGAGGAAAAACCTCTTTTACCCGGAGTTGCAGCAAAAGCAATGCTATTTCTAAATTCTCAACGGAAGCTTTTAATTATTGCAATTGGAAGTTCTTAATCATTGCAATCGAAATGTGTGGATTGGATTCAAGTTTCTTTCAGCAAGGGAGGGCAGGATGCTTATTTGGGGGTGCAATGCCCTTATTTCCCTGCCCTGGATCCCCCCCCCAGTTTGTCTTTCTTCCTTCTTTACGCCCTCCGGATTGTCTTACTTGGCGTCTGTTTATTGTGCTACTGCTCAGCTCTAAATTGCCTTTCCCCCCCCCAACGGACAACATTTGACTCTGCTCAGCACTTGGCTCAGAGTTGCACCCTGGCCAGCCGGCTCCAACGTGGGAGCCGGGCGGACTTCGATCCCGCGTCTGCATAGAAAGCAAAACCGGCACGGTGAGCCACGTGGGGACAGCCGGATGGAGGACACGTAGGCAGGGTCAGTGGCTTGCTTGCCGCGTATTTAGCCATCCCGGGCTCTGAAATCTTCGGTCCCACAACCGTGGCAAGCATGGTTGGTGTGGGCGCCGGAGAGGGTCTTCTCGGTGGTGGCCCCGGAGAGGGTCTTCTCGTTGATGGCCTTGGTGGTGGTTCTGGAACTCCTTTCCCAGGGAGACCCAAAGGGTCCCCTCTTTGTCCTTCTGGCAGCAGGCTAAAACTTTTTTATTCAAACCAACGTTTAAAACCAAAAGATGTGATAGGGAGACCTGTATTGTTTGAATCACTATTTTTAAGAGTTTTTAAATCTTTTCAAATTGCATTTTGTTCTCTTATTGAGGGAAAGTGCCAACATGCAATATGCACATGCATAAAGCAATTCTTTTTTAAAAAAGCATATTTTCCCAGCCTTGAAAGAACAGATGGAGTTTTACTGCAGAGAGGAATTTGCTCTTTTGTCAAGGTTAAGTGTCCTGTAGTGCCTTGAATGTTGGCCTATGACCCTGGAAGCCAGGATTCGATTCCCTGCTCGGCCGTGGAAAGCAACCGGGTCGCTCGGGTGTGTCGCACACTCTCAACCCCAGAAAAACCCCATGATGGATTCACCATAAGGTCTCCTTAAGCCGGAAAGGACTTGAAGGCACACAAGGAGCTGTGATCCAGGACTGAATAGACGGAGCAACATTGTAAGGATGGAAACTCCATCTCTAGGAACAGTTTACCTTTAAATATACATTCCTGGGGGCCCGGTATTGTGTGATTCTGGCTGCCTTAATTTTGCAAGACCTGAGACGGCGGAGGACCGGGGATCTCGGAGGCTTTGCATTCAGAGGGTCACCATAAGTTAATGTTAAAGAACCACAACATGACAAAAGCAAAAGAGGGGACAGGAATGCAGCATATCAGGATTTTTCATGCTCGCCACAGTCTTACTGATGCAAAGCAGCTTGCAATATTTCCCATGCGAGGCGTTTTCCTTTCTCTTGGTTTTTGGCCTGGCAAAGAGGCAGCAAACTTGCCGCCCGTCACTTGCCTGCTTGCAAAGAGGAGAGACCTTGCTGCTTTTTTTTTTTTTTTGCCAGCTCCCTCTGCAGACAGAATCGATCGGGAGTCTCTGAGTCGCTGCTGAGCATCGCTTTTCCAGCCCTGGGAAACCTGTCGTCGTGAGCTGAGTTTGCCGAGAGGTTCCCCATTTCCCAGGCCGGCTCTGCATTGCAGCGATAGCATGCCATGCCATCGCCAATTCTTGCTTGCGGTTGCAGCAAGCGGAGCTCTGCAGCTCGGTTGCCGGAGACGGGGAGGTTTTCCAATGCATCCGTCTTTTTTTGGACTGCAAAGAAAGGTTGGCTCAGCGGTGGAGCATTAGCTTGGCATATATGAGGTCCCCAGTTCAATCCCTGGCTTTTTCACATCCGAAAAGAGGAGCCGAGGCCATGGCGTGTGTATAAAGCAGTGTATAAATTAAATGCCATTTAAATGAAATGCAATTATAAATGCAAGCAGTGTATAAATTAAAAAAAAAAGGAAACATCCACATTAAAATAGAATTAAGCTGTTAAGAACCCTACGGCCAATTGAAAACACGCCACTAAGTGGTTTAGAAAGCGGTACGGTTAAAATCGCACCTTCTTAAAAGCCCTTTCTGGACCATAAAATTAACTTCACACTCTGCAAAAATTGGGAAAAAAGAGGGCATCTTGAGTTTTTTCCATCCAAAATTGGGATTTGAAGTGGCTCACGGTCTAAAAGAACAATTTCGAAAGTTTCAGGGCAGGCACCGAAAAGACCCCGCCAGAAGTCCTCCAGGATGATGGGAGTTGCAGTCCAGCACAACTGGAGGGCATGTGCTTGGAAGCCTAGATTGTCAGATTCTGGGACCTGGGGAGGGACGTCCCTGATGTCCAAGGATGATGGGAACTGTAGTCCAGCACCCTTTGGAGACATTCTTCCCCTGCTTTTTTCCCCCGAGTAAACCCTGTTTTATTGGATCATTGTGACTTGCTTTATTCCTTTTAAACAATTGCAATGACGGTGAATCGTTTTATCTTCTTGCATCGTCAGCCGGCTTCTAAATGTCCTAAAGGCAATGTGTAATTTTTAAAATAGAGAAATAAATCATTCATAAATCGTTGGCTAGCTAAGAAAAAGGAAAGGCTTTCATTAAAAAGCAATGTTTGTAATCCAGTCTTCCAATGCTTTGTATGTCAGTCCCACTTTGGGGCTGGTTGTAATATTGGGACCTGAGCTTGGGAAAGTTACTTTTTTCTTTGGATTACAGGTCAGAAGTTTCCTCCGGCTTTCAGAGAGGTTTACAGTAGCTGTGCTGGGGAAGGGATTCTTGGAATCCCCCTCCCCAAAAAAGTAACTTTTCTATCTTCTTCTTTTCCCTCTAGCCCTTTTGCTATCGCGGCCGCTGGGTTTGGAGTCCTGGTGTTCTTGTCTGCTCTGGTCTATCTTCCAAACCGTTCCCAGGAGCCTCTTTTCTACGGTAAGCTGTCTCCCATTTTAAAGGCTATTTATTAATTAAAGGTGCAATTTTACCAATAGAAGATCCTGTTAGGCAAACAGAAACAGGCCTGTGGAGATACTCAAACTATTATTTTATTTAAAAAAAATAAACCAATCAATTTAGGCGTGCCGTTTAAATGGAACTCGGTTTTCTCGTCGAGATTTACTCAGAGGCGGTTTGGCACTCTGAGGCTGAGAGAGTGTGACTTTCCCAAGGTCACCCAGTACATTTCCATGGCTGAGCAGGATTTGAACCTTGAACATGTTGTCTCTCCTCTCCCTCCTCCCTTTATCTTCATATCCAGCACAACAGAACAAAAGACAAACACACACACACATATGCAACTTATCCTAAATGCCTCTACTTTCCCCCTCTCCCCAGTATTTATGGTCTTTTCCTTCTCTTCGGGGATCGATGCTCTCATCGCTTTGGAAGAAGACGGATTTGTGGGCAACTACGTGGGATTCTACATGAGAGAGGTGGGTCTCCCCGTAGAAATCGGGTACGGTTTTCTGTGTGTACCAGGAAGCGTATCTTGCAGTTTCCACTTTCCATGCTGCTTGGTGGGATTCTGGGAGCTGTAGTCCAAGGAGGCAACTGGGGTTGGGTGAGTCCTACCCTTCCATCTTTCTTATGTAGCTTGGCTTGAAATCCTTACGCTTTTGAACAGGGGCAGCCTATTATTTGCATATCAGAGGTGCAGTGAATCCACGCTGGGTTTTCTTTCCCGCTTTAAGAGAGCTCTCCAAAGTTTTGAACCGATTTGTCAATGGAGTTCAGGACCTTGGAGAGCTCCTTCAAAGCGATGTGTATCGTCAGCACCTTGGGCACCTCCTTTAAACCCACCCATAGTTTCAGCACCTTGGAGAGGTCCTTTAAGAGTCTGAAATAAACCCCAGAGCGAATTCACCGCATCCCCAAAATCAGAGCTTCCGGCTATCCCATTTTGCTTGCTCCATTTTCCTCACCGTGGCTCTTCGGCTACTTTGTTTGCTTCGTTATATCCCACTAATCTCCCAGTGCAGGGCCCAAGGTAACGAGTTCGAGACTCCTCTCGTGTCTGTCTTTCCTCTTCTCTGAGTACCGAGATGAAAACTCTTTCTGTTTTTCCTTTTTACCAGGGGGAACCGTACCTTGGCACAGCCTACGGGATCATGAGTTGCTACTGGGATGCGGTGGTCCATTATGCCCTTTATCTTGGCATGATCGTAGCCATTGCTGGAAGGTGAGAGAGAAGGCGTGAGCGATCCTTGCCTAGCCGGGGAATTAAATATGTTGCCTCACAAAGACACAAATCCACAGATGCACAAGCTGAACTGTTTTGGCTGTCATGGTTGCGTGTGGCGTTACTGGACACCCAACCACAAGGAGAGAAAAATAAATTTAAAGGGCCACATAAAGGGAGAGAGAACTGGAGAGCCCGTGGACAGGAACAAACTGGTGAAATAATATTAATTGTGATTATTGTCCATCTATGAACACTATGAAATGCCATTTTCCTCCTCTATTTCTGACATCCAGGCTGAATATGCCATTGCTTGTGTAGGCTGAACGGCACCGCTAGTGGGAGGAATTGCTGGGGTGGCGGTTTTGCAGAAAAAGACGAAAAAAGAATTTTTTATGGGTCAAAAAAGCAAGAGAGGAGACTCTAAAAAAACAAATAAATGGGGATGGAGCATGGTTAGAGTTTGCAGAGCCAACACGCTGTAGTGGTTTGAGTTTTGGACTATGAACCTGGAGTCCAGGGTTCGATTCCCTGTTCGGTTGTGGAAACCCAACGGGTGACCTTGGGCCGGGCACACAATCTCAGCCCCTTGATGGGTTTGTCTTGTAAGAAACAACTTGGAGCTACGCAACAACAAAATGTCTGCAGAATGCAGGGCTAGTTGCTCAGGCTGAGTGGGGGGCACCGGGGCGAATGGAACGGAGAATTTCGGAAAAGTATTTTGGCCCTCCGACCAGCACCCAAATAGAAGCTGCCCCGTGCCAGGTCCTCTGTGTCTCTTTCCTAACGAATACAATTCTGATTTTTCCTTCCAGAAAGAGCTACCGGAACCTTGGCCTCTATTGGGTTGGATCTCTGCTGATGAGCCTCATTGTTTTTCTCCCAGGCAATGTGATCGGTGAGTCCTTCTTTCTCATGAGGAGAACCACTCTTGCAAACACCCTCTCTTGGGTTCGTCACTTCCCCTCCTCTTTTGCGCTGGCGCAGAAGCTGGAGATGTGGCAACTCTGTCTCTTTACAGGGAAATACGGCTCCGAAATCCGCCCCGCCTTCCTGCTCAACCTTCCCTATCTTATCATCCCCATCTGGGCCGGGGTCTGGATCTTCGCCCAGCCCAAGAATTCGGTTCTGGTGACGGCTGATCAGGTACCGCAAAAGTGCCATGGTTATCGAATCATAGAGTTGGAAGGGGCACTAGGGGCCATAGAGCATCCCCAACAAGGTAGCATCCAAACTCTTTTGGAAGACAGAGAAGGCATCCATTTCTACGAGCTGGGAAGGCTCTTCTTGGGCCCCAAGATTCTAGTCCTCTAGAAAACCCTGCCCTTTACTTAACAATCTCAGAGAAAAGGGTTTCCTTTCACTGTGCAGGAAGCCATGTCATAAACAAGGAATCTTCCAAATGCACACCACCGCTGCATTGATCCAACTGCACTGCAGCCAGACTGCTGTCTACCCTTTTGTAGCCCCAGCTTGAACCCTATAGGGCCCCTTGGGTCACCTGGCCACCGGTTGGATGAGTCCCTTCCTGGCCGTCCTCGGGTCCGGCAGCCCAATGTCTCCACCTTCTGGCGAGGGAGGGTAGTGCAGAGAGACGGAAGTTTTTGTAGCCCCAGCTTGAACCCTATAGGGCCCCTTGGGTCACCTGGCCACCGGTTGGATGAGTCGCTTCCTGGCCGTCCTCGGGTCCGGCAGCCCAATGTCTCCACCTTCTGGCGAGAGAGGGTAGTGCAGAGAGACGGAAGTTTTTGTAGCCCCAGCTTGAACCCTATAGGGCCCCTTGGGTCACCTGGCCACTGGTTGAATGAGTCCCTTCCTGGCCGTCCTCGGGTCTGGCAGCCCAATGTCTCCACCTTCTGGCGAGGGAGGGTAGTGCAGAGAGACGGAAGTTTGCCAGACACCATACCCAACTTCAGAGCTGGGATTTCATGTCTTCCTTTTCCCTTCCTTCCTGCTTTCCTCGTCCTTGGTGGGAAGATTGCCAACGAGCAGCGCAAAACCTTGCTCCAGCGCCCGATGGATTTGGGATTGGTGGGGTTCCTCCTTTTCGCCACGGCCTTCACGCTCTTCCGAGGACTGGTGAGCACACGATGCCCTCTTCTTGCAGTCTTGTGTTTAGACTAGTGCTAGCAATGCTCAGGCAGAGACTTTGTATTCCCTGTAAAGTTCGGATTAAAACACGGAGCGGATGCCATGCCCGGCTGACCTGGAAGCCAGCAATAGCTACGGCCAGGTACTAAATCTTCTCATCTGGAGGCCCTGGGGATTGAGCCGGCAACGTCTGGCATGCCAAACTTGCTCTCTGTTATTGAGTTACACCCTTTTGTCCGGCTGTCCTTTTGGAAGACGGAGGATTGGAAAGGAAAGGTGGTTAGAAACCCAAGAAAATATATTTCTTCCTTTGCGATTTTAGGTTGTTCTGGATTGCCCGTGGGAAATGTGCTTTGACTACATTTATCAGCAGGAGCCGTACCTGCGTGACCCCGTGGGCTACCCCAAAGTCCAGGTGAGTCCAGAAGAGCATGCCACCCCCTTTCTTTCTTCTCTTTAGCAGCAGTGTGGTATAATGGCTAGAGCACCGGACTGCGACTAGAAAGAGGCTGAGACATAAACCACATTACTTGACCTTGGAGGACTCATTTGCCCTCCCTTGCAGGGTTGTTGTTGCTGGGATAAAATGCAGGAGGGGAGAGCCACTGTAGCTATAAATGTAAGTAACAAAATACGGCTGGAAGCAACATGAACTTATGTCTTTACATCTGGACTTAACATGTTCAGAAAATAAAACCGAGTCGTTTCTCAGCATCCCTCTTTGCTTAGGGGCTTAAGTAGAGGTACTTGAGCAGCATTAAAGTGCTTTGAAGTGCACTGAAGGTCTGTTTTCTATCCTCTGAGCATAAGCTGCGAAGAA
>CAOLHI010005212.1:0-77281 GCA_948474755.1 Ctenosaura bakeri | reverse complement strand
AACTGGTTGATCGGTTTCTTGTTGCAATCTTAATAGCTTGAGCAATAAAATTTTCTTCAATCTTTGTTACCCTTTATTTTGTTGTGGAAGATTGTGACCATTGTTCTATTTTGGGTGCTCTCCAAGATGGACAGAGTGCTAGCAATATGTAAAGATAAGCTTTGTTACACTAAATGCAGTTGTACACTACTCAAAATATACAGTGAATGTTTATGTAGAATTTGAAAAATAAAACTTAAGCGGAAGTAACTCAATGTTTATATATCAATGTCAATGAAATAGAAGTTTTTCTAATTGTCCTTCCAATTTATCCATGTATTAATTTAATATTATATTTGTGGAATGACAGACTTCCTGACCTCCTGTGGTATTTTTTAGGTCCAGCGTCTTCCTTTCCTTCATAGCTCTAACCTGTCATTGGATATTTTGAAAGGCAACTATGACTGTGTTGGTTTTGAAGATATTCTGAATGGTAAGAATCCTTCCAGACATTGGGGAGAAGTCAAATGTTTTCAACTTGCAGGGAAGATCTGTATTCCAAATTATTCCAAATCCTATTTATGATAAGGGTTACAAGCTTGATAGATGAAGGAAATGCTGTAGACATGGCATAATTTGACTTCAGGAAGGCCTTTGACAAAGTTCCCTGTGACATTCTTGCAAAGAAGCTAGCGAAATGCAGGCTGGGCAGGGCTACTGTTAGGTGGATTAGTAATTGGTTGACCGACCAAACCCAAAGGGTGCTCACCAATGGCTGCTTTTCATCTTGGAGAGAAGTGGCTAGCGGGGTGCCACAGGGTTCTGTCCTGGGCCCAGTGCTATTCAACATCTTCATCAATGACTTGGATGAAGGAGTAGAGGGCATGCTGATCAAATTTGCAAATGACACCAAATTGGGAGGGGTTGCTAATAGCCCAGAGGACAGGATCGAATTTCAAAATGACCTTTACAGATTGGAGAGCTGAGCCAAAGTTAACAAAATGAATTTCATCAGAGAGAAGTGTAAGGTCCTGCACTTAGGCAGAAAAAATGGAATGCACAAATATAGGATAGGGGACACGTGGCTGGATAGCAGTATGTATGAAAGGGATCTAGGAGTCTTGGTAGATCAGAAGCTGAACATGAGTCAGCAGAGTGATGCAGCAGCTAAGAAAGCCAACGTGGTTCTTGGTTGCATCAGTAGGAGCATGGTGTCTAGGTCGAGGGAGGTAATGGTACCACTCTGTTCTGCGTTGGTTAGGCCTCATTTGGAATACTGTGTCCAGTTCTGGGCACCTCATTTCAAGAAGGATAATGACAAGCTGGAACGTGTCCAGAGGAGGGCAACCAAAATGGTGAAGGGTCTGGAAGCCATGCCTGTGAGGAGCTGGGTATATTTATTTATATATTAGGGAGCTGGGTATATTTAGTCTGCAGAAGAGAAGGTTAAGAGGGGACATGATAGCCGTGTTTAAATGTTTGAAGGGATGTCATGTTGAGGAGGGAGTGGGCTTGTTTTCCACTGCTCTAGAGACTAGGACAAGGAGCAATGGATTCAAGCTGCAGGAAAGAAAATTCCACTTGCACCTCAGGAAGAACTTCCTGATGGTCATAGCTGTCCGGCAGTGGAATATGCTGCCTCAGAGTGTGGTGGAGTCTCCTTCTTTGGAGGTTTTTAAGCAGAGGCTGGATGGCCATCTGTTGGGAATGCTTTGATGGGTGTTCCTGCATGGCAGGGAGTTGGATTGGATGGCCCCTGGGGTCTCTTCCAACTCTGTGATTCTAAATACAGATTGTATTCCAAATAATTAAACTTGGGGTGCATTCATATCCTTGATCATGCAGTGGCTTTGAAAACAACATGGAAGCTTCCCTTGATGCAAAACAGCAAAGTTGTTCACTTGGCTGTTTTGCTCATGTCACTCCAATGTTTTATCAGTTAGTTTACAGACCTCAGTCAAAGTGTCAGTGTTGTGAATGTAAAACTCTTAAGTAGTTTTCTCTAAACATACTTACCCAGATTCTTCTCTGGGTACCAGTATCCACAATAGTGGTGTGGCAGTTAGGGACAGAAACTTCTCTGTGATGGCCCTTTGTAGGGAGCTCCCTCTGTAGGGAGGTCTGCCTGGTGTACCCAAGATGCGTGGTTACAACCTTCCTCTTCTGGTAGACATTTAATCTTTTATTTATTACTTTTACTATTAGTTCTAGTATGATTAGCTGTGTTGCTTTCTTTGAAGCCATTTAGAATTTTAATAGTGAAGTCAGCCCTATTATTGTTTTAATTGTAATGTTATCAGTCACTTGGGTTTTAATGATTTTAAATGGGCTTGAGGACCTTTGCTAGTTGGACAGTAAAATAAATGCATAAATCTAGCTTTAGGTATATGAAATCCAGTTCCCCATGGAACAGTTTTCTGTGTTGTGCATGAATCATGCCACCACTCTTGTTGCTGCAAACAACAGTGGATTATTGCCTTGATATCCTGTTTGTGGGCTCCTCATAGGCTAGTGTGGGTAAACCAGATGAGGTACTAGATAGGCCAAGGAGAAGAAAGTGTTTTGCTGTTGGGACTAGATTGCCCCCTGGGACTAATGCAGAAGGTCAGATTACTTCCAGGAATCCTCCTATCTAAAGAAATGGTCAGGACTATGCTCTTTGGTTAGTTTAAGGAAGAGGAGGAGTTGAGTACAGCAAATAGCAAGCCGTCTGCTATAGATAGTTCACTGGGATTTTTAATTACTACATTTGTTCTCTTGAGTTTGTATAGGATTAATAAAATACTTCACTTCTTTTCCAGACCCAGAACAAAGCGAAATAATGGGAGATCCTCATATGATGGTTGAACGCAAACTTGGTTTATTATAATGTACACAGTCCAGCATTCTGTTCACAAAAATATTCTGTTGATAAAACATTGGATATTTCCCTTCAGATTAAAGTAAATCATATTAAATGGTGGTCATGCTTGTTTTGATAAATTGTCTCACCTGCCTTGATGAAAATGGCACATTAAATACTTTAAGTATATGACATTTGTTCTGTGTGTACTGTCAATATAAATGTATTGTAATTGGGTATTTAAAAATATATCAGATACATTTCTGTATTCAGGGCTAGAGCTGTTTCATGTCTGCATCTGTAGAAGTCTACACATTAAAATGTCTATAGCAACAAGAAAAATTTTAAATAGTTTTACTATATTAGGTTGGACCTTCTTGTTAAAGAATCTTTTGCAATTAATATGCAGGGTATTTGCTGTTGAATCTTTCTCTGTTCAGGATGACTTCACATGACATCTTTTAAACAATGAATAAAGTTTTCTACAAATGCTGTGGCTTTTCAAAATATTCAGTGATCTCTCTGAAGTTACCTGCTTCAGTTACTGGGCCATTCTGTTTCTTTTGGACAATAGCACTATTTACTTTGTTCACAGTCTGGACGTAATACTTGATGTTAGTAATTGGGATCTTCTGCTTCTTCACCCTGAGGCAACTGAAATGCTACTGCCCGAGTGTGTTGTTGCTCACCGAGGGGACTTCTCCATTACTTATTTACATAATACAGTACGCTGCGGAGCGTACAGTGATTGAACACTGAGGTGCTATCTTTGAATCCAGGGATGAGTAGCACTTGGCACTTGGTAATCATGAGGCTTTTCCCCCCAGTCTTCAAGCCACTAGGCTTCTCAGGTTCCCCATTTTCTGACAAATAAGTGAGTTGACTCTCCTGGAGAAGATTATTCACATTAAAATAGATTGCATTCCCCCCCCACACACACACTCACATACACTTGTTTAACATTGAAAAGGTTTTTCTTAACCATTTCTTGGTGGGCGGGGGGAGTGCCTTTGTTTTGGTTTTTTGATAGTCCATGCAGTCTGCCAAGGCTCCCAAGGACAGAAAAATGGCCTTTGGACTTGCTAGAGTTGTCCACTGCTGAGTTTATTCATTTCATTCGTTCTCTCACACAAAATATACAACTGGGGTAGCAGACATAGATCACATTTGGTATAGCTCCTAGTTCTGAGGGCAGTACATAGAATGAGTAGGCACACATCCCAGCTCTGGAGAAAGGTTCAAATCTTGCCTGCCTTTAACTTCGCTGACATAGAACTCTTAGATATAAGGCTAATAGAATTGAAAACATTTGACAATGGACAGTGCAGAAGCATACTAGAGAAGGAACCAGAGCCCTGCAAGAGCAATTCAAAACATCCTTACCCTACCCTTATGCTGTACCTTTTGGAGTATACAGATCATCTAGAAGGGGATTACACCCTTCAGTGAATGCCGGGGTAGCTCTGTTTCTTGTAGCCCCTTAGCAAACTATTTGCTTAAAAAGTTGTTTTAGGGGAATTGGGCAAGCAGATAATAGTTATGACACTGAAGTGGCAAGGGTAGTTGGGACATTAATGGAGGTCAGCTACTCCAGAGTGCACCTTCCTAGCCAGACATTGAAAGTAACAGCATGGTTATTGCAGAACCTTTGCAGTTTCTGTGCTGTGCTGGTGCATTCTGACACACTTTCATTCAACCCTGCCTTCTCTTTCTTTTAGCTATTAGAATAGTGATTGGAACAAAAATCAGTGGAAAAAATTGCCCCTTGATTCAGTCTTGGACATGAAGCGCTTGTTTCCACACTACTATTTATCAATAACTCTCATGTCTCTATCCAGTGGAGTTCTAGCATTTACATGTGAGGTAGTTAGAATTCTCTGCTGGAGATACTTGTGTAGTATGTGGTTCAGAGAAGCAGACTGGACTCTCCTAGCAGATTCTGTAGGATGAAAGAAGGCAATTACAGTCCTGCTGTAACTAACTGCTGTATAATCAGGCAGCGTGGATATTGTCCAAGTGTCTTAAATGAGCCATTTTTTAAAAAAAGTACAATGAACATTTTATAGATAAATTTCTTATATTCCCAAGTTCCTGATTGCTGAGTTTAGGTTCTGCAGCTCTATTCTGTGTGGGAGCAGTTTCCTTGCTAAGACTTGTATACCTGGAGGACATGTGCCACACTTTGTTAGCTGGATTCCCATCTTCCAGGGAGCAAGTAGTCTCATCTTTGATTATAGAGGCAGTTTTTGTGATAACACAAATTTTCTGCATGAGTTAGTAGTGCCAGAGGGATCAGAACAAACCCCAAGGGATGGTTGTGAATCTTTAGCAAGATTCTGGTTAAATTAACCACTCTTCTGATTCTCCCATACCATTGCCCATTTTTCCTTTGCGATGGCATAGTGCTTTAATTGGTTTAATCAGTCCTTGGTTTGAAGTGCATCTCTGTCATGATCTCTCTAGGTGGTATAAAGCAAACCAGCCTTCCATCTGCATTCAGGTTAATGTGCTGCCCCAGATCACAGGTTTCTGGCAAGGATAGCAGCTAGACAACATATGGGAAATGTTTTGAACATCTGTAAGTGCTATGTAAATGCTCTGTGTTTTAGTCTTGTATAATGTTGCCTGTTTCACAACAGGGGAGCCTGTCATCAGGTTTCATGATTTCCAGTTGGTGGGATGAGGTGGTTGGTGCAAAGGCTCCTCAATATATTTTTTGGCCTTCATACAGTGGTGATTTCTGATCATCTGTTCAGTTCTACAGCCCAGTTATTCTTGTGTGGCTACAGTACTTATCAGGTGTCTGCATACATATGGCAGTCATCCATAATAATGAGGAATCATCTTATTCCCTTAAAATAGTTTTTTTAAAAAAAAATCATGACTTGGCCTCTTATAGAAAGGATTTAAGAAATTGTATGTTAGTCACCAAGTTGTTTTTCTGTCTGCTGAAGATAACCAGTTGATTCCCCTTAGGCTTTCTTCTTAAATTTAGAAAACTTAGAGAGGGGGAAAGCAATAGTAGGCTATTATTTATTAAATATAATTACCTTAAATTACCATATATTATTTAAATATTCAAATATTTATTTAAAGTTACTCATCAAGGGTCTTCTGATGTTTGGGTGTGTACACATGCTTGCCACTGTATCCCTTTAGCCAGGGATGAAGCAGCGGGTCTGTGTGTGGGCACTGAAAGTGCTCCCTTGTTTGCAAATGAGGGAGCAGCTTGGATGTCCGCATGCACCTGCCATCATATCCCTCAGCACAATTGCACCCCCTGCTGCCGTGTCGAAGAGACAGTAAAACAAGGAGCAAGAGCAGTGGCACCCTTCTGAAATGAAAAATAAGCCTATTATTCACTCAGATTGCTTGCTCAATTCTGGGGGAAGCCCAGAAAAGGGAGAGAGAGGGAAGGCAAAGGCAGAAGGAAGACAGAAATCCAGTGCTTGCCAGGTAGTTCCTGTCTGTAGGTGATGACTCCAAGTGTCTCCTCTTGAATTCTTTCACCCGGCCTGACGCTCAGTGTGGAGTTCGTTCCCCCTTCCTTCTTGGGGGATGAAGCCAAGCACACAGGCGCACCTCCTCTCCTCTCCTTTCTGAGAACAGCCGGAGACTGGCAGGGAGCTTTGCTGCCACTGCTGTAGATATCTAGCAGCAGGGCTTCATGGATCCCTGTCAGGGCTCTGAGAGTAAGTCCCACTTGAACTCCAAAGGGCAAAGTTTTCCATTGACATACACAAGAGTAATCTATAATCATTTGAGTTTCCCAGTGAGCCCTGAGAAATCATTTTATGAAGGAGTCTAGGGATATGAACACCTATAGCATACCATAATTTCCAGGATTCTTTGAGGGAAACCATGACAGTTAAGCTATTATGAACCATATCAGCTTACCATGTGTATGAGGACTAGTAAAACTGAAGCCCTCCAGGTGACTTCCAGCAGGTCTAGGCGGCATAACTAATGGCAGCACTTTGCCTACAAACAGACTTCTGGGTTGTAATGAGCTTCTGGCTTACTTATATATTTGCATATTTGTCTTAACTGTCCTCCAAATAGTACTTCTTAACACAGAAGTATAAGAATACTTTAAATTTATTCATGTAAATGCCTCTTTGTTCACATCTGGTATTTTAAATGTCTGGACCAATTAGAGTACAATTCAAAGACTTTGTGTTACCAATGCAAGAGACAACTTCTTTGAATCAATGGGAAATCGGTTGTAGAGCTAGATTACGGTGACGAACAGTTCTTGCCAAGGACAATAAAATAACCTCAGCTGGGAAAGAAAAATAGGACAATTTAATTCTCTGCCAGTGAATTTGTACTGTTCTTATTTTTCCTAGGCAGCTTTGACAAAGCAGCTTTGCCCCAAGTAATTGCTGCCAAACTATATTACCTGCCATTTCTTGCTCACAACAGTCAGATCAGACTTTGTTGAAGTCTGTCTCAAGCAAGCATGCAACCTTACTATTACTGTTGTTCAGGGGATTGGGGAGTAGGTCTCCCTGTTGTTTCTAAAACCAGATTGTCTGACAGTTATTTTATAGTCTTTCTTCTCTACAAAAGGGTTTCTTACAAGGAAAAAAAATTAGTTATGTATGGGGTATTAATTTTTTTTCTTGCTTCTACAAAAAGGAAAATAACCTTATTATGAAAACTAATATATGTTTCCACTTACAATTCCATGCTTGGTGATCATGTTTTACTAATGACTAGTTGGGCCTAGAAATGTGGCCATTACTAGTGTGTTGAGTTGGGCAGAAGACGGAGAGGACAATTTCAGCGAACTGATGCATACCCAATACTATGTTCATATTTACAGAGAAAACAGCAGTATAAAAATTATATGCAAAAGCCACTGCCCCTTCCATAAAAGGACTCTATAACCCTGTGGACATACACATGCCCCATGTAAACAGTCCTGACTACTTAAAAGAGAGTGTTTATCCAAAGAGGGCTAGCCTCACAAAAAGAAAGGATGGAAGATCAGTTAACTGGCTCCCATCTCATTGGTGAAAAACAGACGCTGCCAGGAGGCCATAGGCAACAAAGAGCCATCTCTTTTCTTTAACCTCTTACACTGGGTGAGAGGATCTGAAATGGGAATCATAGAATCACAGAGTTGGAAGAGACCACAGGGGCCATCCAGTCCAACCCCCCGCCATGCAGGAACCTACATCAAAGCACTCCCAACAGATGACCATCCAGCCTCTGCTTAAAAACCGCCAAAGGAGTGCTCACTTTTTGCATTTGAGAAGTTGGATGGTGAGAAGTAGGACACATGTGGCCACACAACGACATAATGTGATCAAGATGGCAAAAGTTATTAACAAGGAAGGACACATAAGCTAGGAAATGCTGCAGCAGTTTGCTGAGTCTACTGGGAAGGGCAAGATTCTGCCCTCTCCTCTCCTCTCCTCCTTGCTGAGTTGAGTGCAAACTACTTTTGCACATTTAACTCAGTCTCCATCAACTGAAGCAAGCTGAGGACAAAAAGAGAAAGTGGGAGGAGGAGAGAGAAACTTGCCATGTTAAAAACACCTTAAAAACTGAAATGACAGAGAATTGAGGCTGTCCCTGCTGAACTGCAATAGTTGAGAGGGTAAGTTTTTGCTGGGTAAGAAAAACAGACCTTCTCTTGAACCAGATCCTCTGGCATGTTTACTCTGAAGAGAGAGACTGCAGCAAGTCACCTTCCAGATGTTAACAAATAGCCACTCTCATCATCCTTCACTATTTGCTGGGCTGATTCAAACTGAAGTCCAAGAGCATCCGCAGGGCCACAGTTTTCCCAATCCTGACTTCACCTCAAGTCAGGCTTTGGAGATGGAATATTCTCACTGCTTCTTAGCATCTCCCAGGATCACAACTGCTGCCATCACTCTCAGATCTCTCTGTGTGCCAGGTACTTTAGTAGATGACTGGAACTCATGTAAACCATCAAAGTTGGCTATCAAAGCAGCCCAAAGTCTTATCCCATCCCCCTACACCCCCGCACTCCATTTTATAGTTATTTGTATATGTAGTTGTACATTATTTGTACACTTAATAAAACTTTAGTCAGTGTTCTGTTAGTGACATACATGCACACTAAGTATGGCTTGCCAACACATATGATTCCTTTTAAATGGCACACGTGGAGCTATTCTCAAACCTTTGTGTTCTGTCCAAACTTTGCCTGACAGGTGTCAGGACTATGAGGTGTTGCAGCTTCTTCTTCTCCACCACCACCACCACCACCACCATCATCATCATCATCATCATCACCATCATCATCACCCCCATCACCACCCTCATCCTCATCTTCCAGTTGCGTCAGGAGGGCAGGGAGATGCAATTCAGAGGAGGAAGATGCAGTTGCTCTCAGTCCCCAGGGGAAGGAAAGGGACAGTGCACTCCATCTATGGGCACATTCTCATTTCTTCTCCTTCCAAGCCAAGACCAGCTGCTGCTTCATCATCTGAATTGCCTCCCTGCTCCCTCCTCTCCCCATCGGTAAGCAGCAGCAACAGCTTCTTTTAAGGCTTGACAACTGCTAGGGAGAGGGAGGACATAGAACTGGTGAGTAGAGTGTTATGCTCCTTCTGCTCCACCATGTGTCAACTCAAATTCCTGCACTCACAAAAGGAAAGAATAGATGGTGAAGAGACTGTGGGCTAGGCTAGACCTGTGAGAGGGCCTGGGCTACTGCTCATTTCTCACCATTCAAAAATGCCTCAGACGCTACTTTTTTTTTTTTTGGTGTATCCATATGGATCGAGGCAGTGAACAACATACAAATAGCATGTATTTCTATACATTCTATACATGCCCCCAACAAGCTGGGTACTCATTTTACCAACCTGCGGAAGGATGGAAGGCTGAGTCAACCTTGGAGCCTGGCAGGATTGAACTCACAACCTTGTGGCTTGCAGTACTGGCATTTAACCACTGCGCCACCACTACTGGAAGTGCAATGAATTTAATTATCCCAATCAGCAAGCACAAAAATCGCAGGGAGATATGTTACTTGGGAGAAACAATGATTAATCTGATTTTTTAATTAAAAGCAGCCATGTAAGGCTGAAGACCAATTTAAGTGGAGGAAGAACCAAGGAAGGAAGATAAAGCACCTTGGCAGGTGAGTCCCTCTATCTTTTTCATCTTGGGGAGAAAAACAACAAGGGAAAGACATGCTAAGCAGAAATACTGTAAAAGTCAAAAGACTCTCCCCTCCTTACTGAAGTTAGGTTTATTAATCAAAATGTGTTCCTCATCTCCTGTGAACATCTAATTTATTCTATGGATGGTATATGAACTGGGGATACTGGGAGGCAACATGGAAATTAATCAAGGAGCTCTCATAAAACAGCTGCATGAATATACCTGAACACCTGTTGGGACTGCAAGAAATATAAGCAGCATGAGGGAAAATAATTTTGTAAAAATTAGCTATGGATATGAAAATCTCACCAGAGGCTACATGTGAACACCACAGAATGGTATCCTCTGACCTAAACTATGCATGACAATGTGGTAGAGCCTATAAACCAAAGTGACAGAAGCTGTTTTATAATCTCAGTGCCTAATATTAATCTGCTCTATGGCTTTGGGACAAGTCAGATGTTTAAAACCACTTGCACAGATGCAGAAAGTCAGTAAGCTACAAGTACCTGCCTCATAGCAGCACTGAGAATGCTAATGACTTGCATATTTGCAAAGTACCCAGACAATTAAAAGTGCAGTGCAAGTACAAAAATTACCCTTTGCAGCACTTTAACTGTAAACCAATTAGATGCACAGCTCTGGTTTAGTCACACAGGTGCAACAGAGTTATAAAAAAAGAAATTAGGAAGATTTCCCACCAGATGGATAAAGTATTATGTATTCAAGAATGATTTCGTAAAAGCTTAACTTTGAAAAATACAAAATACATACATGAAAGGGAGAAATCATATGGCAACTCAATAAGAAATGCACTAAGAGACAGCATATATCACAGAATGCTCCAGAAATCTTTCTAAACAGCAAACTCTATATAGTTATAAAAACAAAATACAGACACCCCAGCCCAAAACAGTTAAATATATATACATGATTACTCAGAATTTACAGTGTTCAGTTGAGCTTTCACCCTAGCAGGTGTGCTTTGGATTGCAAATTTATTAATTTTCATTTGACTTAAACTTACTTAAACCCGTGTTTTGACAGCAGTTGAAAGGCACTGGGGAAATATGCTTTGCAGTTCAGGAGTCAGGGTTCAAATTGTTTCACCTAAAGTGCAGGGCTCTATTTTTTTTGGCTGATAGCCTGTTGGTGATTTGCACTAACGTGCATTGCTATGAAGCCTTTTTTTTTTTTTTTTTACTGAGGTGTAACATCTTGGGGAATAGCAACAAAAGGTGTCTTCATCAGGAAATGACACCCCCCTGTTAGACAAGGCAGTAGTAGAAGAGTCAGCATGGCAGCAGAGGAAGAGGGGCTATGTAACAACACCAGGCGGTACCCACTGCCCTCCTTCCTCTACTGCCCTGCCAGTTCCCCTACTGCTGCTTACTTTTGAGGTGCTATAATGGCAAACAGAATTTCCCCTTTGTCTTTATACAGCTTCTATTTTGCATAAACTGATTTTGTTAAAAAAAAATCAATTAAACACTCCCCAGTAATTTAGTTTGTAAACAAAATACACAGTTTGTCCAGTTCACAGTTACACTAGTTATTTTTAATTTTTTTTTTTAAAAAAACCTTACTTCTTGTGCTATAAGAACTACCAGCTGTAAAGTGCTGTTCAAATTCTCAACTATAAAGTGCCAATAATGCAGAGTTTGGAAAAGTGGCCAGGCTGGCAGGGGAGTTGTAGTCCAAAAAGTAACTCTTCCAAGCTCTGAAAGTGCTACAGATTCATCATCTCACTTGTACATTTGGATGTATCAGGTCAGTCTGACTAGCCCAAAAGAACAATTCAAGAAACAGCTGAAGAATACAAAACTGCATGTGTTGCATATAATGATTGTCAAATGCTAATAAAACATGAGGCCAGATGTGGAACGTGCCTGTCCTCCAGGCAAAATAGCATTAGGTTTGCTCATAATTATTCTGAGACTACTGGTAGGGTTCCACCATCCCCACCCCTTTTCTTAAGCTTTTCTATCATCATGATTGCTAATAAAAGACTGGAGATAACAGCTGCACAAAAACCAAAAGGCACCTACATAGGATTTCCACAGGTGAGTAAAGGGAGACACAATAGAAAATTATGCATAGTACTCTGTATAAAATTATGCATAGCAGTATGCATAATGTATAAAATGACTCACAGTGTGGGGAAAACTGGATAAGAGGAAGCTTTTCTCTGTCTTTAATAATACCAGAAGTGGAGTCATCCATTGAAACTAAGTGATGGGCAATCAAATACTTTTTACATAGCACTTGAACAGTGGGATTCACTCCCACAGGATGCAGTGATAGCTGTCCTTTTGGATTGCTTTAAAAGGGGACTGGATAGATTGATGGAGGACTGGACTATTAGTGGCTGTTAGTCATGACAGATATATATTTCCCTGCAGTATCAGAAGTATGTCTGCTGGGAAGCCCCAGGAGGAAAGTGCATTTACTTGGGTGCTCCCTATAGGCATCTCATTGGGCACTGTGTGTGCAAAATACTGGACTAGATAGGTCTTTGGTCTTATATATTATGTTCAGAGCTCATCCACACATTTGCCCAACCAAGATTTGTCAACTGCATTCTACAAATGCCGTAATTCTTGTTCACCTCTGCAACTTACACAGAAGCAACCTTTTGAGTGCAATGATATACGCTGTTGTGTCTAAAAGGAGTGGGTTACTCTGTTGGTGAGAAGATAAGCTTACTCTTGTTTACCAATCTCCCTCTCCCTCTCCCTCTTGCGCAGCAAATCATGCAAATCATGTCTGGGTCACATGAAAAGACTGCCATCCTGTTAATAACATATGCAGGTCTATGTCCAACTTTTGCCTACGTATGCCCCCTTATTTCTTGGTCACTGCAGTGCTTAGTATTCTCTTTTACCTTCCACAGTGATCATATCCCCCTCTCCCTGATCCACCAATGCACTGCTATAGCCCCTCTCCTGCATTTCCATTGCTGGTGCAGAGCAGACAGAATCAGAGAAGTACCTGGCTATGAGCCCAGAGGACCCCAGCAGATCTCAGTGGAAGATATCTTCAGTCATCTCAGAGCCAGATGCCTCTCTGATTCCTTCTCTTGCTCTCCACCAGCAATGGAATGGCTCTGTGTGTGTGTTGGGGAAGTGGGGCTATCACAACAGAACCTGTGAGTCCTGGGTGTGGTGACAGGGGAGCCATAGCAGAGTTCTGCATGCAGAGCTCTTGCGCTATCCTCAGCCAGATACTGGTAAATAAAGCCGAAAGCAGGGAATTTTGGAATAAATAACACAAATGAGGGAAGGGGGTGGGAATTTAAAAATGTACATCAATAGCCTAAACTAGTGTATTTCAAGCTATCTGAGGCAGGGGACTGGATATTTTTTTTCCCAGTGTTTCAAGGACTGGTACCATATTTGTGTCCATTGGCTACAACCATTTCTTTCTTTCCCAGAAACATGCTAGGGGCTGGCAACAGTCCACAGGCCACTACTTTGTGCAGTACTACCCTAAGCCATGAGATCATGGATATGTATACAAGGTATGCCTTCTATAAATGTCCCAAACTTCATGTACAATCCTGAAATTGCCTTAGGGAATTTGAAAATGCACATCAATCTGCATCAAAGAATGTCAACCACATAACTGTGTGTTTGTTTAATCAAAGCAAGATCAATAGAAAAAAATGATCTACATAGTCTGCAGTGCTAATACGATATATTTGGTATGGAATTATGTCACTGCAAATCAATCTTTTTGAGCAGTTTTGTAAACTGATCTTGCCAGTCATCCAAAATGTACCCAGATCAGAACATGGAAAAATTACTGTTTGGGACAGTAATTCTCAGAATCTGGCTATGCTCACTGGGGAACTCTGAAAGTTCAAGTCTGAAAAAGTTAACTTTTCCAAGCTCCAGTCCAGATGACAGGGATAGGGATAGGGAAAGGGATAGGGAAAGGAACTTTCAAAGAAGAGGCTGAATCATCATTTCAAATTGTGTCTAGCTATAAGGATACTCCAAAGGTTAACTTCCATGGACACAGCTATGCTAAAATTATTGTGAAAATATACACGTATTCAGAGGTGGCAAACCTTTCAAGCAAATACAGACATTTACTTTTTTAAAAAAGAAAATATTTTATAAAAAGGTATTTTTTTCTTCTTAAAAAAGTGGGTGTGAAGAAAGAAATTCATCACACCATTGAATCTCCAGTTGTTAATATACAGGTTTCTATTCAAACTTCAGACAGGAAGACCTACAAACATCATCTATTTTATGAAACGGGAGGAGGGGTCCTTCTTTCCCTTTTTTTTAAAGGTTTGTTGATTTTTCTCTGTCCATTCAAGTGACTTTTCAACCATTTGTATGCCTCTACATATATTTCAATGCAACGTTAATTATTACTGTATGTGCTAATTACTCTATGTGCTGCTAAATTAAGACTCCAAAAATCAAAGTCCAGGCCTGCCACCATTGCCCTGAACATTGGTGACTTCTTACTATCCTTGGAAAAGCACAAACTTTTCTTCCAATACATGTTATCCCATACAGGCCATCTAAGACTGCCCAAATCCAGGCAAACTGATTCTTGCAGAGATCTAGGAATGGAGACATCACACTGCACTATAGAAGTGGCACTACAATCAAGAGGTTAAGGCATTCTATAGGAATAGCAGATGACCAGCCTTAGTGTGAATTCTCTATTCAGCTGTCAGCATTCTCCTCAACAGAGTCTTCTTCATTTAAAAGCTGCACAGAGTCCTCTTCACGCCATCTAGTAAACATAAGACAGCTGGGAGAGAGAGATAAGATGTTTTAACACGGAAACTGAGAGTATACAAAGTACTAAGTCAACTCAAGGCATACAGAAGCCATACAGTTCTTCTACACTGCAATGGGAGGGGTGTAACTAACATGAAAGGTGCTAACAATACCTGCCTTACACAACTTGAGGTGGATAGTTTAGTAGCACTGACCTTTGAGGGATAAAAACATGCATCATACCAGCTTTAGATTAAGGGCAAACAACAGGTCTAACATTCTAGAAACAGCTGAGGCAATTTGAAAGCACCTTTGCCTGACAAAATACCTTTTGCCATCCTAGGATGTGGACTGAAAATCATAGTTCTGGAGATTTTCAGTATCGTTCAAGATGCAGAGAAAAACCAGATACAGAAAGTATGCATAAAATGGATGAAAGGCTAGTTCAGCTGCCAGTTATGTAAGTTATAATTTGAACACATATGTGAAGATAGAAGAACAGGGGTTGTAGTCATGCACTCCTCCAGATGTTGCTAGAATGCAATTCCCAGCATTCCTTATCAGAGGCTTTGCTGGCTACAGCTGCTGGGACCTGCAGTCCAGTTACATCTGGAGCAGTATGAAGTAGTATCACCTATTTATTATGTTTCCCAGAAGAATGATCTGTACTTACCTCAGCAAGCTCAGTGGCACTATACAAAAAGCACCTGAAAAGAGGAAAGTGAAGCCTGGAAACCAAGCCACCGTTGCTGCATAGAGAGAATTAAAAACAACACCTGTACTTATCCCCGTCAAGATCTCTAGGCAGGCAATACAAGCAAATATGGCTCCTGTCGAAACAAGAAAAGACGCAGATGGTCACAATGTTCTTATACTTCAATCTTACACACAGGTCTGTATGCCTCTGTTGCTATAATACTAGCTTAACACTAGCCTCAGTCTAGTCCTCATTAGAGTCAATGCACTGAATCAATTACTTAGTTGTAAATCAACACTGACATAAATCCCACTGACTCAAAAGGCCTACTCTCAGAGCCAGCATGCTGGATTATGACCCTGGAAACCAGGGTTCGATTCCCCACTTAGCTGTGGAAACCTACTGGGTGACATGGGTATGTCACACATTGTCAGCCCCCAGAAAACCCCATGATAGGTTTGCCCTAGGCTTACTATAAGTCAGAAATGACTAGAACGCAAACAACAGTAACAACAACAAAGTTAGGATGAGCCATTGGATGTATACTTTTCCCCTCCATGGCAGCATAATGGCATTGTTTTTGCAGCCCCTACACCTCATCCAAGGCACTTCTTTTTCAGTTTAGCAAGGTTGAAAGTCTGACCACTGTATGAAAGGACTACTTTTGTTTAAATGATACAATAAATAACCCGTTAAGAAGGTGATCTTGTTGTATTGGCATTAAGTATTGAAAGAGCCAGTATGGTACACTGGGACTTGAGAGACCCATGTTCAAGTCTCCATTGAGCCATGAAACTCATATTGAGCAAATCAGCTTCTCAGTCTGACCTACCTCACAGTGTAAGCATGCATGGAAATAGCTAGTTACAGACAGCAACCAGATGTAGTTAGTCCCTTTCTACAACAACTAAAGCATAACTGTTATATTGCAAGTGAACTTCACTGTATTTGTAGTATAACTGTAACTGTTTCCAACTACTTTTTAAGCTATAGGATTGTGTGGTCTCACAACTTAGATGTGTTTTGTATCATAGGCCAGTGGCTTGTACCATTCTGATAATTTTTTAAGAAGTAACTAACAGTAACAGAAATAATTACTTTTAAAGCACCAGTCTCTTTCTTCGCTATAAACCAAAGTCCAGCTGAACCTCCTGAGTGGTCATCAAAGCCACCCCATGTATAAAAGACATTACAGTTCTTAGTCTGAAAGTTGCAGTTGCATGATGTAGTGGTCTGAGTGCTAACTAGGACACTTGGAGACCAGGGATAGAGTCTCTGCTTGGCCACAGAAGCCTACTGGGTGACCTTGAACAAGTCATAGTTTCTCAGCCTCAGAGGAAGGCAAGGGCAAACCCTCTGAACAAATTCTGCCATGAAAACCCTATGAAAAGTTTGCCTTAGGATCACCGTAAGTCAGAAATAACTTGAAGACACCCAACAACCATGGCTGACGGTTACCAGAGAATGGATAACTACGGACAGACTAACTTGACCACAACATTACCCTAGTGTGCCAGACCTTGTGCATCAGATTATGCTAGTGAAAGGCACTCAATGCCATGGGTGGCATCTGGACAATGGAACCATGAGCAACAGCAGTGTTACAAGTGCAAAGGGTTTGAGTCTGATGTTGACAACATCCTGTTGTTAGTTCATGGGAAAGGGGGAATAAACCTGAAAAATCTATCAAACATCATAGAATCACATTGCTGTGAGGGACTGCAAGGACCATGTAGTCCCACCCTTTGCCATGCAGGAACACACAACTAAAGCACTCCTGAGTGATGGCCATCAGAGCTGTGTTTAAAGACTTCCAAAGAAGAAGAAAAAAATATAGCTCAACCGATTTCAGGCAATGCTGAAAAACATCACCTAGTTCCTTCTTGAAATCTATCACATGATAACCATGAGTAATTCCATGGCAACATGAACTCACCTTGCTCGTGAGGAAGAACTATCTTGGACAACATGGACCGAAGAATTGGAATGGGTACAAAAAGTAGCATAGATGGCACTCTAACTGTAAAACATTTGAAAAAAAAATGAGGATAGATAGAGTACAGTTTTATTTATAGGGCGCCAAGATAATAAAACAAAACAAAACAAAACAATGAGGACTCTTGGAAGCCCCTTCCCTCATGTGAAGAGAGGGCAGGATCATGTCTGTCAGCTACGCTCTGCTCTTGGTCACAATTCCCAGGCAATCTCATCTTCAACAGTAATTCAAATGGGGCCAGTGAGGTAAGAAGCACTATAGTATAGTTGTTAAGGGTAGGTGATTGCAGTAGGGCTGGAAACCATTTTTCTGCCCTGGGACCGAATGTCATATATGGAGTAAAACCAAAAACTAAAAATCAACTTCTGATTCTGAAAAACAGGCATTTTTTAAAATGTTAAATTGTATAAGGTTTCCTGAGCCCTATATAAAAGACAAATTGCTCTTCCTCGGAGCTTACAGGAAAGAAATTCTCTCTTTTCTCTCTTTTTTGGCTGGCCTTTGGAAAAAGGGCAGTCTCAAGAATTTGGAGGGGTAATCACAGGACAGGGAAATCTGTGACCCTATGGCCACTTTGCCCACCATGAGTTAGAGTGATGGATGGGTACCTTGGAAATTTAGACCCCTTAATTCAAAATGCTGTTGAACATGTGACAGCCTGGGACAAAGACGAGACCTTCCAGGTTGCAACTCTCAGTACTCCTCACCACTGGCTATGTGGTCTGGAGCTGCAGGGACCTGCAATCCAGTAACAGCTGGAGGGCCATGTGAATCCCATCCTGGCCTAGCAGCATGCCAAGAGATCAAGGTCTGCACAGACACAGATTTATTGTGAAATGAGACCAAGACCATTTCCGCACACAGTGTTAAAGTGCTGCTATTCCACTATCAACCTCCTATGGAATTCTGGGGTTTGTTTAGGGAAGGGCACTTCGAATTCTTGGCCAAAGAGCTCTTTGGTCTCAGTAAACTACAAACCCCAGAATTCCGCAGGGAGTTGAAAGTGGAATAGCAGCAGTTTAACACTGTAGTGCGGAAATGGCCCAAGATGAGACAGCCATACAATAGTGTCACCCTGAATGATGTATGGCATTTTATATTGTATCTCTTCCAGGTAATACATGATATGCAATATGACTACATGTTTTAAATTTGCTGGACACATGTCCCAGATTGCAATATTATTCTTTATGCACAAGAATATTAAAATCAGGAATTCCTAAACAAAACAATCACATCCACTTTCTTATACTTCACTAACACTCTAAATGCAATACTCATTTATAAAGATTTTTTCTCTCAATTTGAATTCACTGTTAACCTTAATAAAATTACTAGTTACTAATTATTCCTAATTACTAGTTATAGCAATAAGTAGTCATGTATTTTTAAAATCATTCACATCATCAGTATTGTCACTACCTTTCTACAATTTCTCTTAGCCTAGTATCAAACTTACCTAAAAGCATCAACAACGTTGTTGTGGCAAAAGCGGTCATGATTGTTCCAATGATATATGAAAAGATTCCAATGTAAACGATGTAAATATCTCCCAGAAACCGAGAAAGGAAAACTAGTCCTAGAAAACCAGTCAGAGACACACAAGTGGATACTGCTGAGCCATATCCAATGTAAATTGCATTCCAGCAGAGTGGAGCATTCAGTTCATAGAGTGTATAAAGAGAAGTCCCTCCAAACATTGTGAACAAATAAGTCATGAATGTACCAAGCAACAATATGATGGATGTTCGCTTCTTGCAGGAAGAAGACTGAAAGAGCACATATACTCCAGAAAAGGTTTCTTTAAGGCCTTCTTTCAGAGACTGTGGCTGAAACTCTGATACTTGTATTGTATCACTCAAACAGCATGAAACATAGAGAATATTGACCATCTGAAGAAGAGAAATTGCTGCAAACGTCCAAGTAAAGCCAATTCCTTTCAAAATGTAGCCTGAGGCCAATCCTCCCACTCCAGCTGTAAGTCCAAAGATCAGGTCAACCACAGCTATTCGGATGGTCTTCTGCTTCTGAGTCTCACAGAGGTCAACTACATAGGAAAATGCACCTCCAAGAAAAGTTGCCATGCTTCCACACAGTCCATCAAGGAAGGCCAGTGGAAACAGTAGAACAAGCGGCAGAGAGTAATAGGACATAATGCTGTAGAAGATGTTGTAAATGAGACTCCCCACCAGAGGCAGAATCAAGGATATTTTGCGTCCACAGCGTTCTCCATTGGCTACAAGAAAAAAGGCCACAAAAATGCTAGGAATAGCCCCGCTTAACGCTACCTTCATCCCCAAAAGAGAGGCATCTGCTTGGACTTCCTGGAAGAAAAAAACAGACAAATCTAGGGGAAGCAGAGTCAGTCAATGAATGTAGCCCTAAGTGACCCCTTCCCTCTTTCCTTTCAACATCTGTAATTCTCCTTTACACATAGGCCTCTAGACAGAAGTAGCATACAAAGATACCACAGCAAATTCCAAAGAGACAGTTTTGTTAGTCCACTGGAACTCAAAAGAGAGCATATTAAAAGATTTAACAGATTTATTGTGGCATTTATTGTGATAGTCTGGCACCCATGAAGTGTCAGTTGGCAGTGCATCTATGTGTAGATTTACATTTAGGCACAAAAGATAAAAAATAAACCATGGGACCAAAAGGCCATGAAATACAAGAGGTACAGCCTGTGACATTTCTCTGCAAAGATATAAAGATTAAGGGTAAAGTACTGATAAGCCAGGTAAGCACAGAGGTTATCTTTGTATGCACTGGAATTCTGCACAGACTGTGCATCGTGCAGGCTTTCTGACCTCCCTCTGTAAAATTTTTCTGTTGAGTGTGTGTTTCTGTGCATATACGCCTATGTTAAGGGAGGGATACAACACCAGATGCTGTACAATCTGGATACCATACCAGATAAAATACCAAATGCTGTAGGCTATATTCCAGAGGAAGGAACTGGCAAAACCAGTTCTGAGTATTCCTTGCCAAAGAAAACGCTATGAAATTCATAAGGTTGCATAAGTCAACAGGCACCTTGAAGACACAAACACTAAATGTATCTTTTTTGGGGAAACAGCATACATTAGTGTCATCAAAGCAGGACTGTGAGGCCCAACTCAGTACAATGAGCAGGAAGGTTCCCTATTGTGGCAAGACTGGCTCATCACATTTTGTAGTAAGTGAAAAAAAATACACATGCTTATTTAAAGGAGAGATGGGAAAATTTTGGCTCTCCAGATGGTTTGGACTGAAACTCCCATCAACCCTTACTGTTGGCCATGCTGGCTAGGACATTTGAGAACTGAAGTCCAGGACTGAAAATCTATATGTTCTTCACTCTGAATCACACCCTCTGGGCATCAAGAAGAGCATCAAGTCCTAATTCCAATATTACTTAACTGCACCACCGGTCAGATGCCATGGACAGCCTCGCGCTTGCTTCCTGTTTGCTAACCCTAGTCCCACAACATAACTAAGTAGAAATCCTTGAATCTCTGATAGCACTTTTCCTGTGACCAGCAGCAGGAACAGGCAAGGCACTAATTTTTCCAACACAATGGAGTTTCTGCAACTTTCTTATACACTGGGAGAAAGAAGAAAGTCACATCATGGACCCTACAGAAATGGTGAAGAGAACAAAGAAGCTAGATACTAAAAGGCATCTCTGCACTGCACAGTTACATATCATTTTAACTGTCATGGCTCCAGCCTGGGATGCATACTGTGAGGAGGTACTCAGCTAGAGAGTTCCAGTGTGCACATTTGAACTAGAATTCTCATGATACCTTTACTAACTGTCTACATTGAATCAAACTAAAAGAAGAGGAAGGAAAGATGCAAAGATCAGCTATCCTTCCTACAAAAAACTGTGATACAAAAAGAGGTAAAGGAACCTACAGTCAGTCAGTCCATTTATTGTATTCACCAAAAAGTTATTACACATCCAATAAGAGAATACATATACTGTATGTAGATAAAAGTTAATGAGTCCCCTACCACTCTATAGTGATAGCTTTCAGAGAAATAGCTCGAATACTTTTAGCAGCAAATAAGGCTGTTTTATGTTTGACATTTGAGTTACGATATGACAAGAGCTAGCGTATTTTCATATAGGAGTTCTCAGACAAATAGATTTAAATGAGCAATGCCAAAGTCTTGCAGAAAACAGTAAAGCTTGTAGGATCTGCTGTTTTCTTCATTTTTTATTTTCCCTAATCCAAACCTTAAGGTCCATTAGCCAGAATCATAAGCAAAGTTGCTGCTGTTATGCACCTTCAAGTTGACATCAAATCTTGGCAAGATTCGTTCAGGTGAGATTTGCTATTGCCTGAGAGAGTGTGATTTACCCAAAGTCACACAGTGGGTTTCCGCAGCCAAACAGGGATTCAAACACTGCTCTCCCAGAGCCTGAGTCCAACACTCAAACCACTATATTGTACTGACTGTCACACACAAACAAACAAAAAATAACATCCTCCCCCAACATTTAAAATTAAAGAATTCTGTGGCTGGGAGGTTGGTGTGACATAGTATTGTTTTTTTAGTATCAGAAATGAGTAGAAGATGCCATCCTTTCACACAAAAATCCATTTCTGGTTTCATTTCCTCCCAAGCTTCTTTCATTTAGGCCAGAGGCAGGCAACTGTGGGTGGCTTTGGGTCTGTGTTATGAGATCTTAGATCTTAGCGCTATTATTCCACTTTAACTTCCCCGGCTGCACCCTGTGAAATTCTGGGGTTTGTAGTTTGATGAGGCACTAGAGCTCTGTGGCTGAGAATTCTAAATGTCTCTCCCGAAACTGCAAATCCTATGATTCCATGCAATATTGCCACGGCATTTAAAGTGGAATAACAGTGCTATAAGAGTGTAGTGTAATAAGGCCCAAAATGTCCCCCAGTACCTCTATGGGCTGGGAGGGCATTTTTGCCATATTTTAAGGCCCTCTGGGTCATTTGAGGTATAGAGGAGGCTTTTTTTCAAACCAGGAAATTTATTTATTTATTATTTTATTTATTATTATTTATTATAGTCACTTCTAGCTTCTGGTTCTAAAAAAGGCCTTTTCTGGATCTAAAATGGCCCACAGGGTCCCAACAGATGTCTCCATGAGGGACAAAAAATGGCCATAGGCTGCATTTTGCCCATACCTGTTTAAGGCAGAATACTGAGAGAAAAGGAAGAATTTTGTTGGTGTGATTCTTAAACAATTGGCAGTGCCAAACCCTTGCCAATTTACTGCAGATAGTCCAGAGATCTATATGTACATTCTGGCCTGTGTTCTTCCCAATCTAATATTGGAGACCAACACTAATCAAGAATGAGTTTCATTGGTTCCAGTAAATGGGCACATAAAATCCCACATAATTGGAAGTAAGCTCCATAGAATACTTACTTTTGAGGAGACACACTTTGTACTACACTGTCACTTTGTCTGGATTGTATCCGGAAAACAATTTGACCTTACCTTTTGCTTCAAGTAAGCTGGATCACTTTGGTTCAGTTCACAGTGGGAAATATTGTTGTCATCATCTACGAAAGTAGAGTTGGTGGTCTCTTCCCAGATTCTCCTGTACAAGTACTGTTGTACCAAGGGTGAGCTCACAGAATATGCAAGAACGTAGATGGAAATAACAGGTTCCACTACCAATATTTTCTTCATGGTTAAACATTGAAAGTTTTAATTCTAATTCAAAGTTCAAAGATAAAAAAAAAAGGTATTAGTGCTCTCAAAGGAAGTTCCAGTCTACTGGTGGATGCCTGAAACGTGATGAAGGTTTTTTATTGTATTATGGTCAGGATCATAGATGACTGAGCATAATGTCAGAGTTCCACATGTGGGAACTCTACTATGGTTCCCCTATCACCACCCCAGAACTCACCATTATGCTGCAACAGGCCACCCCAGCCCAGGGATTTGCCAATTGTCTGGCTCTGTCCCCATAGCCAGATGTAGACTCAGCATCCACGGAGAGCCTCCAGAGGTAAGGTTGCCAGGAAAAATAAGAGACAGGGCTTGCATGGCAAGTAATACCCACAGATATTCGCTCTTCTACACAACCATTAAAGGACATCCTATCCCTTATTTCTTCTGGCAACACTATCCAGAAGTCTCAATGGATGATATCTTTAGTCTGCGTTGGCTATGGGAACATGAGTCAGAAATTTTTCCAAACCCCTTACTCTCCATAAGCAACAGAATGGCGGTGGCTAGGAGGGTGGGTGGAGCTATTGTAGCACGATGGTGAGTCCAGGAGGGTGCTTTGCATGGTGGAGAAGTAGGAAGAAGCCTCCATAACAACAACAAAAATACAAACACAAACATAAGGTGGGCTTGTGTATCTATATGCCACTAATAAGATGGTGGCCAATAAGTGTAAACCAGCATAACTGGTCCCTAGGACATTTCTGTTAGCTAGAAAAATTCTGAGAATGACTAATATTAATAACATAGCGGTCACAGTCAGAACTTTCTGCATTTAATGTCATTCAGACGTCTCTGTCTACAATTCCCCGACCCCCTGTAAATTGTAAGTATATCTGAAATTCTGGATAATACTTTATGAATTGCATATAAATCACAAAAGCTTTTGACTTAGAAATTTTGTTAGCCTTTAAGGTGCCTAAAGACATTCTGTTGTTTTTGCTGCAGCAAACAAGAGTGGCTGCTCCTTTGCAAAATGCATACCTGCATTTCCATGACAGACCAGTCAGCAAGAGCTAAAACAACAATGCAATGTCGGATTGTTTTGTACACTAGAACTAGAAGAAGTGCTCACTGGCATTCCATGGTTGATGACAGAAAAGCCAATGACTCGTTCTGATTCTTGTTTACTCTCATATTGCCAATTTGAGATGTTAAAATGAATTTAATGGAGTTGGCTATATGTGCAAAATAATTTATACTGGATTATTTTATGTAATTTCCTGCTTTTCAGTTTTAATTTCCAGTTTTGTATTTTCAGAAGTGTAACTAAACTATGGAAAGCTTTTTAAACAGTTGAATGCAATAAGCCAGCCTTGTCCAGTGCCAGAGCAATATTCAACTGCTTCTGTACACGGAATGGAGACAGGTAATGTCTTATCTTTCTCTTTTGGCAGCAAAATATCTTGGGTTGGCTCTGTCTGTGAAAGATGCACAGTCCCCTGGTATCAGGGAAATACATGCAGTTGCCTCATTGCTGGCTTTAAAAACTGCTTTGCCTTACGCTGGATGTTACTGAATGTTTACTTAGATTGCATGTTAGTTTTTTGTTGTTTAGTTTTGACTGTTTTTAATTTAATTGAAAGCCCACATGGGAAGGCTTTATGCAGGGCAAAATATAGGTTTACTGATGTAGGTATGCATATCACAATGTGTATCATTTATTTTAGTACACAAACTCATAATTTAGCAAAACAAGTCCTACCAGATAGATTGTGGTCATGCAGGTTTCTATAACAGATGGAGCAATAACAGTAGGTGTTCTTTCAGCATAATGAAGTCAAAATGATCTTTTATTCACAAGATAATAAAGGTGGGTATTATTTTAGTAATAGTCTTCATAGGGTTGTTAATAGAATGTTGACTAGGCTTTCTGAAAGACAGTATTCTCCAATATGAGGAGACTATTCTCCATCGTGGGTTTTAAGATCCCCGTGAAGGAAGCTTTTCTCTTGGTCATGTCACCATCAATGCTACATCTAATGGCGACACAAATGAGGGTTTTCTTGGTGGCTGCTCATGAATTCTGGAATTCCCTATCAGAAGAGACTAGGTTTCCTTCTCTGTTGTACTTCTGCACAATGAAAAACATTTCATTCAGGTAGGCCCTGGCTATGTAACCTGGTTTCTGCTTGAAGGTGCTCTTAATAATTAGATACTAGCTATATCTTTTTATTGTGTTTTGTAAGCTTTTTTAAAATGTGTGTTTTATTTATTAATTAATTTTTGGAAGAAAGGCAGGTACACATTAAAGAAAAAAATGTTCAAACAACTAATATATATATGTAAATAAATATATGATTTTGAGTTTGCTACAAGGAGAAGGAGGAGGAGGGGAGAAAAACAAAGCCCAACAATGGAGATGGAGAAGTGGCCCTCCAGACACCATTGTACTACAGCCCTTGTCATATCTAGCCAGCATAACCATGATAAAAGATGATGGGAGTGGAAGTCCTATAACAACTAGAGAGTCATAGTTCTCCTGTCCTTGCCCTACTGGTTCATACTCAACACAATGGAGAGAGCATATATGCTTCCCCCACTTTTCTGATGGGTTAGGGACAGGAACGCTGAAGAAAGAAAGAAGAAGTGGTAAAAAAATTGGAACCTGAGGGACTGACCAATGGTTTGTAAAGTCTCTCAGATGACTTGGCACCCTCTTCCCCCCTCTGAGCTTGCTTTGCAAACAGCCAAATCCCAAGCAAGCTTCCATAGACAAGAAGAATTGACAGAAGTCACCTATTTCTATGCTTGCAATACATATACATTCTATTAATTCACCAAGGCAATCTGCTCTTTCCATAGGCAAGACTTGGAACCGCACATACATGCAAGCACATGCAAATAAAAAAGCAGGGACTTCTAGTCTTTAATTTCTCTTGCTATTGTTTCCCAGTAGCTGCCATCCATCAGCAACTATCTCTCTGAACACAGGGCCTATGGCTAGCCATTATGACTAGCAGCCATTCAGGCAAAATATATTTTTTATGACTCTCCTAGTCGGGTGACATAACAGCAAACACATAACACATAGTCCTTTTATGATGGGTCTGTATGACCACATTCTAATTCTTATTATTGCTAAATTAGAAGATTTAATCAAAATCAAAATTCTTATTACTGCTAAATTAGAAGATCAGAAGATTTAATCAAAAGTTGCAGAGTATTACAAGTATTCCAAGATTCTTTTTAAAATGCATTAATGACAGGTGAAGGTATAAGAAAAAAACGAATCTTTTAGCATGACATGATACTTGAGTACCTCAAAGGAGTCAGTCTCTTAATGGCAGAGACGTATCATCTGTTATGGTTATTTCAGGGTGTAAGACCTGTCAAAAATTATAAATGGAGGTCTTACTGTTTAAAGGAACAATCACAAAAATGAAACTGTGGGCCAAAGAACACCATGCCAAGGCATCTCCAAGAGAGCAGAATAAGATTTTTGACCAAAGGCACCCTTCCATCTCTGTTGCTTCTCATGATGTGTCAAAAGTGTGTTGTGCAAAAATCTAAGGAATGGAATGCAGATTATGCGCTTCCCAGAGTTTAGGACTACAAAACCCACATTCCCCAGAAGATTATGGGAGCTGTAATCCAAAAGGTGAGTTTTCTAAGCTCTAGGCGGTCCAAAAAGTTCTTTCTGAGACAGCAACTCTTGCAAATTGCACACAGATACACCCTACCAGGAAAGGCAAACCTCTTTCAGTTTAAGGCCCAGAACTGCTAAACCACTACCAGACTTCCTCCTCAGCAAACAGACAGGCCAGTACAAAGATATCGACTACTGATATTAAAAAGAAACCGTGGCCAGCTTTCTGTAAGCAACTAAACCCAGGAAAATGGAAAGAAGATGACTTAAGTACTAACCGTTTCTTAGACATGGACTGTTATAGAACCACCCACTGTACAGGTCATAAACCTCTTAACAACTCTATTTCGAGCCCAGGTAGTCACAAACACAGCAGCAGTTTTTTACCCTGAGCAAGGCCATTTCCGCACTAGGCTGTTATAGCGCGATGATTCCACTTTCAACCTCCTCTGGCATCCTGGGGTTTGCAGTTTCAGGAGGGGCCCGCCGGCTGAAAGTGGAATCATCGCGCTATAACAGCCTAGTGCGGAAATGGCCCAACTCTGGAAATACGCAATTGCAGCCTCAGTGACTGCTGAGCAGAGATCTTTCGACTGGAGGCGTTGGACTGGGTCTTCCCTAAATTGTCCTTATTTTTCAAGTTCACTGCAGGTTATATGAAGCTAAAGTCAGCGGTCAACTACACAGTGCAACAAGCTGGTGCGCACATTGGACTGTCTCTGCACTATACTTGTTATAGTGCTATTATTCCACCCTCAACATGCTGTGGAATTCTGGGGGTTGTCGTTTCCTGAGGCCAAAGAGCTCTCTGGCTGAGAATTTCCCTAAACTGCAAAGCCCAGGATTCCATAGGATGTTGAAAGTGGAATAAAAGCGCGACAACAGTCCAGTGCGGATGAATGTTCGGCTCGCTGAAAACAAACCGAAAGGGTGACAAAACTAACGTCCTCCCACGGTTCCTGAGGCCAAAGAGCTCTCTGGCTGAGAATTTTAAATGCCTTTCCCTAAACTGCAAAGCCCAGGATTCCATAGGATGTTGAAAGTGGAATAAAAGCGCGACAACAGTCCAGTGCGGATGAATGTTCGGCTCGCTGAAAACAAACCGAAAGGGTGACAAAACTAACGTCCTTCCACGTTTCCTGAGGCCAAAGAGCTCTCTGGCTGAGAATTTTAAATGCCTTTCCCTAAACTGCAAAGCCCAGGATTCCATAGGATGTTGAAAGTGGAATAAAAGCGCGACAACAGTCCAGTGCGGATGAATGTTCGGCTCGCTGAAAACAAACCGAAAGGGTGACAAAACTAACGTCCTCCCACGGTTCCTGAGGCCAAAGAGCTCTCTGGCTGAGAATTTTAAATGCCTTTCCCTAAACTGCAAAGCCCAGGATTCCATAGGATGTTGAAAGTGGAATAAAAGCGCGACAACAGTCCAGTGCGGATGAATGTTCGGCTCTCTGAAAACAAACCGAAAGGGTGACAAGACTAACGTCCTCCCACGCCCCCCTGACGCGTTTCCTCAGGATGTGAGGAGACCGGGCTAAATTCGCGGCCGCCTTCGCCGCGGCGCTTGCGCGGGCGCGCTGTCCAGCAGGTGCCCTCGCCCGGCCGCCCCGCCGCCGGCCTCCCCGTCCCCCTTTCCCTCGCTCCGCTTACCTCCCAAGACGAAGCGGCTGCTCGGCGCTTAGGCCTTCAGTTCCCTCTCTCCTCTTCACCACAAGGGGGGATTCCCGGTAGAGGGGGGGAGGGGGAGGAGGGCCGCCTCTCCGTGAGGGAAAGAGCTTGCTTGTCCTCCACCAACTGTCAATTTTCGCCTGGCTCATCCTCCCTGGGTGCCCGCTTGGGAGAAGGCGAGTGGCGATTGCTCCACTGAGATGTCACTCAGGCCAGCGTGAGCCCGCCTCTCCGGCTCGCTCACCGGCTTTTGTTTGTTCCGCGTCGTGACGCCGGTGGGGGTAGAGCGACGGCTCAGCTTGTGGCCCTGTCCAAAGGCGGGCGAGTGGGTTGAGGGAGGTTTGGGAAGATGAGGGCGCATAAGGGGTTGTCGCCGGAGGACCCTGGGAACTGGGGAGACTGGGGCGTCTTCCGTGTGCGTCGTTGCTGGAGCTGGGCAGATATTTACGTGGTGCTGCCCAACAATATGCGTTTGTTGCCCCTCCTTCCCGTTGCTTTAGACTTCGCTCCCCCAGTGGACAACTGACTGAGGTAATTTCCACACTACAGCCTGCCATTTCCGCACTAGCCTGTTATACCGCGATGATTCCACTTTCAACATCCTCCGGAATCCGGGGGTTTGCAGTTTCGGGAGGGGCCGGCCGGCCCCTCCCGAAACTGCAAACCCCCGGATTCCGGAGGATGTTGAAAGTGGAATCATCGCGGTATAACAGGCTAGTGCGGAAATGGCCTTACCGTGCTATTATCCCACTTTCAACATCCTATGGAATTCTGGAGTTTGCAGTTTAGGGAAGGGCCAGAGGATCCCATAGGATGTTGAAAGTGGAATAATAGCACGGTAAGAGTGTGGTGCAGAAATGGCCTGAGAGATGTAGTAAAAAGGAGGAGGAAGAGGAGGAGAAAAGAAAGAAATTAGGAGAAAGAGAAAGGAAAAGAAAGAAACTTTCCTGCATGCTGTGTCCGGAATAAACCAGGGCTCTTTTACACTACATAATTGTAGTGATTTTATCTCACTTTAACTACCATGGCAACATCTTATAGAATCCTGTTTGTTTGTTTGGTGAATCACCAGAACTCTGGCTGAGAATTCTAAATGCCCTTCCCTAAACTGTCAGTCCCAGGACTCCGTAGGAAGCAATTGTGGCAGTTAAAGTGGAATCATAGGGCTGCAATTGTGTAGTGTGAAAGGGTGCCTGGTGAATGTCTGAAGGAAATAGGTACTGTGTTCAGTCTGCAAAAGTACTCCTAGGCCATTTCTGCACTACACTGTTATAGTGCTATTATTCCACTTTCAACATCCCATGGAATCCTGGTGTTTGCAGTTTAGGGAGGGGCCTTTAGAATTCTCAGCCAGAGAGCTCTTTGGCCTCAGTAAACTACAAATCCCAGGATTCCACAGGATGTTGAAAGTGGAATAATAGCACTATAACAGTGTAGTTCGGAAATGGTCCTAGTCTGATACCACTGTAACTTCTGTGGTTAATTCCTTTAGAAACATAGGATTTGTCGTCCGGAGAGATACTTCAAATTCTCTGCTTGAGAGCTACAGTGCTGCACTTCACGGAAATGGAACAGACAATTCTAAGTACCTCCCCAAACTACCAATCCCAAGATTCCATAAGATGGGGCCATGGCCATAAAATGGATTCAAACTGCTGTGATTGTGCAATGTGGGTCACCGTTGTTTGCTCACCAGAAGCTGTCTCCGTCAGCTTGTCGACTTCCTCTGGGTGGACCCAATTCTGGGAGAAGATAGATGAGGGGATGGAGGTAGTTCCTCCATGCCTGTTTGAGAGCAGGATGGAGGAAAGGTCACCATGTGTTAGTGGTGGAAGCTCTTAGCCCTGCAAATGTTTCAGTCTCATTGATTGTGCTGAATAGAGGTGATAGGAGATGAAGGGCAAAACCTTTGGAGGACCAACATTTCTCCTTCCCTGTTGTAGATGATCAGATGAAAGGACTGCGGTCTTCTTCAAACCATATGGAGGAGTGAATTTTCTCATGTCTGCATAAGATCTGTACCTGCCCTAATCAGTTTTATGTAACTAATATCTTGCTGTTTCCCATTCCTGATCAGACAGAAGCTATCTGCAAAACAGAAGATTCCAAATCATTTTTGAGTTCAGGTGGACTGGGGCGGGTGTGTGTGTGGAGTCCTTGCACAAGTGATTACAGCAGACCATCCCAGATATTGTAGACCATGACTAGCAGTTTCTCGATTCGTCCTTGCTGGGAAAGGTTACAGTGAGGGCCATCAGCATTTTCCTCGGTCTTGTCCCTTCAGACATTTCTTGAGTGCAAAATTTGAGGTTAAAAATAAATACATTATGCACATTGTTGAAACAAAGACTACTTTATGGCAGCTTTTAGGCAGTTTGTCTAATGGGATCCATTTGGTATCCAATCAATGCATTTCCGCGACATGATCCAAGAATGTTTCAGAATTAAAATCTTTCAAGTGGGCTTTATCTTTTGGTAACATTGGTCTGCTGATTTTGGAATGAGATCTTTCCTGATATTTATTTATTTTTCATCATGCCTTTCTCCCAATACAGTGCCCAAGGTGGCTCACAATGTGAGTTAAAACAAAATACAGTTATAACTGGATAACACAAAAATAACAAAGACATGATCATATTAAAAACACTTCAAAATATTTTTATGGCTATTAAAATGATAAAAATACAACACACCCCAGTTAAAAAACCTGAATTAGACAGGTAATATTCAAAGGCCTAAATAAACAAACATATCTTCACCTACTGACAGAGACAGGGAGCCAAGCCAGCTCCATATGGGAGGGAATTTCAGGGAGCAGCCACCAAGAAGGCTCTTCCTTGAGTCCTCACCAAACGTGTCTGTGATAGTGGGGCCAAAAGAGAGCCCTCCTGTGGGAATCTTAACATTCAGGCAGGCTCATACTGAGAGAAACAGTCTTTCAGATCATATGGATCCATTCCTTTTAAAAGAATCCTTCCTCTACCTCCCATACACAAGTTTTCAATGTCTTATTTTAGTGGTAAAAAGATCTAAGTTTTAAATAGCAGCATAGTCCTACTATATTAATTTAGGTCAGAATAAACCAAAGCAAGAACCATTCAGCTATTAGATCTTTTGCTGAAGAGGGAGGCCTTCTGTAGGAAAAGGCAGCTCTCTGTGTTTGGATCGTATGGCGTGATGGTCCAAACATGACTTCATATGATGTGTGATGTATGCGGCTGTCCTAAGTGCACAGCAATCCTAAGTGGCAGCGGAGGTAATGAAGCAGTAGATACTCCACTGCTTCCCGAGCCCTTGTTGGCTTTCAGGAAAGGATTCTGTCCCACCACAAGAAGATTGGGCAATTCTCTACTTTTTAAAAATCTCCTCTCCACCAAAATTAATGCAATGGAAATTTAGTTACATCATCTTCAAGGCTGACATTGAGAGCCAGTGGAGTAGTGGTTTGAGTGTCAAACTCAAGAAAACCAGGGTTTGAATACCCACTCAGCCATGGAATCCCACTGAGTGACCTTGGACAAGTCCTACTCTCTCAGCCTCAGAGGAAACCAATGGAAAACTGTTGTTGTGCACCTTCAAGTCATTTCCAACTTATGGCCACTCTAAGGTGAATCTATCATGGGGTTTGTTCAGAAGGAATTTGCCTTTGCCTTTCTCTATGGCTGAAAGAATGTGACTTGCCCAATGCCATCCAGTGGGTTCCCATGGCCAAGCAGGGAGTCGAACCCTGGTCTCCAGAATCTTAGTGAAATGCTCAAACTATTACACCATGCTGCTTCTCTGAATAAATCTTGCCAAGAACACCTAGGAGGGGGCCACTATATCTTGGAGTCAACCTGAAGTCACATAACAGTAACAGCAAAGGCTGGCATAGTTGATGAGACCATTCCTAGGCTTGTTGAGGGGGGCATGAATGAAAGACCTTTAGATCATTTAACCTTCCCCCAGAATGCCCCATTTCTGGACTGAGCATTCTCGTGGTAGATCTACGTTTGTGGAACTTTCAAAGGGTGTACTGGAGCTTTCTCTAACAAATCTTCTAGTAAAGCTTTCAATCAAGAGGGGAAATCTATCTATCCCACCATCAAGTCGCATCAGAAAGGCTGTGCTAATTTTAAATTTGACAGAATCAACTGAGGTAGATTTTAGATTATTTTAAGATTTACTTAACTTTTTAGATTAAAATATATTAAAATTTATTTAAATTTAAATTTTTTAAATAATTAAAATCTGCTTCTGTTAACTCTGTCAACTGAACTCTGTCAAATCTTAATTTAGGAGTACATGAATATGTAATATGTACTCTGCAATATGTAATATATATAATATATATGTAATATATGTAGCATGCAATAAGTAATATGTATTCTGCAACCGTAGATTGAGCTATGCTTTTATATCTCTGTAGCTGTAATGTATCGCTCATATAATGCAATATGGCAGTGCTGGCTAGTGGTTTTCATTTCAGGGCTGTCGTTTATCTCCTCCAGATGTTAGTCTGATCCTTAAAGGAACTATTGATGGTACTGAACCTTCTTGGGGGGCATGGCTCAGCAACTTGGACAGTTCCTTTAAAGCTGAGACTAACACTTACTTGGAGTAGATCCGTTGCTCCACTCACATGGACGCTACCAATTGCCAGTGCTTCGCAGGAGCCAGAATAATCTTAGATATGCAAATCATCTGTGTATTTGGGGATTGTTCAGAAGTAGGACTTCCTCAATTCATTTGTGCTTACTCCCAGAAATGTGAGCAGATAACTGGACTTCAGCCTGTACTTGTTTTTCAGTGTTATTTGTAACTTGTACAGTCTTCCAAGGGCACATTGGGTCAAGAAATTTTGACTGACTATGCATGGACAAACCTAGTGGCATGTTTGTTCTTGTTCTAGTTAAGAGGAGACAGTGTCAATTCCAATACTTTGACTCTTATTGCACGAGCCAAAATAACGTCTGTGTCTTTTGCACTTCTTGTTCTACTAGCACATGTGGAAATTGCTAACTGAACAGCACTGCCTCCTTATACCCATTAGCTTTTCCCATTAGCTTAATGTTAAATGCATGCATTTTGTTGTTCACTGGGACAAAAGACAAAGCAGGATATGTACACACAGAAAAATTCACACATATAATCACAATGGATCTTCTTACTGGTTTTATAACTCTCTTCTGGATCTGCATGAATGTCTTTTCATGACAGAACAATTCTATATAAGTTTCTGAAAATGTATGTCAAACTGTCATGATTTTAGTAGGTGTTGGCTTTTTTACTGTAAGTAGAAGCGAAGGTTATGGAAAGCAACCAAGCAGAAAACAACATTTAAACACCAGAGTGCTGAGCTGGCTCATTACTGCATATGAGAGAAGAATATTAGGGATGTAATCCAGGGCAATGTTTTGTTCTGTATCTTTTTTTTTGGCATGGGGGGTTAGAATTAGAAATGGACAGCTTAGCCTTATGAGCATTTACTTAGAATACATCCTATTGTGCTAAATGGGACTTCAGATATATCAGCCATGAGATTTCAGCCATAGATTTGGCTAGCTATCTAATGAAAGCACGAGTTAAACTGGAGGTTGCCTAAGTAAATTTAAGTAAGGTCAGTGATAAAGACATGCCAGACTTTCTTGCCAAACTTTCTCCTACTTTGACCATTCCAAATGAAGCTAGAAGTGTGATAAATTGGGGATGGGGAAGGAGGCTCCATGCAGTTGTCTCGGTTAGTCCCGATTCACCTACCTCAGAGGTCTCTTTTATTTCATTTTTATTAGTTTTGAGATTTCAAGGCGGTGATTTCACCATGATTGTTTACTCATTATTCTGCTGCTAAAGCTGTTCCTCCGTCATTTGAGATTGGTTCTTTTTATGTCCCCCCTGCAAGCCATATAATACCTATGCTAACCTTAAACTAGTCTTGAGATTGTCTTCATGGTAATAAAAAAAATACAGTCAGTGCTGACCATAATCCAGAACTCTATTACTATATTATCACTGTACACCAAGCACCCACCTTTTGATACTCTTGTTATCTGATGACTCACTCTTTTGGTGCTTCCAAATTAAGGAAAAGTTCCATTAATTCAATGAGGGTTCTGCTTTTTCACCAGTTCTTCTTGCCTGGGGGGGCTCTCTTGGAACCACTTGTATGTGTGTGCTGCTTGCAAAGAGAGCTGAGAAGGGAAAAAAGATGCTAAGCCACCTGAGAGACTTTGCAAGCAGCACACACACAGTCGGTTCCAAGTGAGCCTCTGTGAGTCCTTCATGCTCATTACAGTACAGTACATGAGTTCCACTTTTCAACTAATCCTGTTTTCTGACAGCGTTCCAGTTCCTAATCTGTAAGATAAGTAGGGAAATCCTGTACATGCAACAAGCTCTTTATTTGTGATCATTGGTGTTTTTCTAAAACATAAGCTTCTTTCTTTCCCCTCTTCTCACAGCACTAAAAAAAATTCTACTAAAATCCATTGGAACAGCTGCTATTCAAAGATGATAAACACAAAGAAATTCCTTTGCAAGCACTAGGTGCATCAAAAACAGCTCTTTGCGGGGGGGGGGTGTCCAAGATGTTTTATTATCTTGTATATATTTTTTTGCAACTTAGTTAAAATAAAATGCTGCAGAATGCAATACTTGCCTCCAAAGCGGTATTCATGTTGGTCTTCTCATGTGTAAGCATGACATTTTACAGATTTTATAACCATCTGGAATTTAGGTTTTCTGAGGACTGTAAATTTGAGAGGTATTTCTCCCTGACAGAGAGTAGGGATCTGTGAGAATTTCATTTCAGTTTGTGTATTTTTTTGCTAAATTTTCCATATTCTCCAGCATTTCACAGATAAAAACCAGGACACATGTGGCCAAGCAAGTTCAGAATGCAATCAAGATGGCAAAAGTTTTTAATGAGCAAGAACAGACAAGCTAGGAGAGGCTACAGCGGTTTGCTTTTGCTTAAGTCTACAGGGAAGGGCAAGATTCTGCCTCCTCCTGCCCTCTCTCCCCACTGAGTTAAATGAGTGCAGACTTTGAACTCAGTTGGCAGCAACTTATGTAAGCTGAAGACAGGTAGGGAAAGTGGAGGAAGAGACAGAAACTGGGACATTTTGAAATCAGCCAAAAAAAGAAGGGGGGGGGAATGACAGAGAATTAATCAGGACTGTGTTTGCCAAATTGGGGCAGTTAGAGGGTATGGAATGTTCCAAAATATGAAAATTGGTTCATTTTTTTGGAATGGAAAGAATTTGTGATGTGTTTTTTTAGGTGAATGAAGGAGAAATTGAAATGAGACATCCATCTAGGCTTTGGGTGCTTTGGAAGGGAAAACAGAGAGACTCGTTACCCAGACAAAAATCACTACTTTTGAACAGGGGAATATGGAATAAAATAATTCTAAAATGTGCTGGTAACACATTTATTCACTTATTTATTTATTTAAATATTTATATCCTGTCCTGGCCTTTATCTTGGGATTGTAGGGCAGTGTACAAGAAAAACAATATAAACGATTTAAAACAGAAAAATAAACAGTGCAACAACCACAAGTCACGTTGATACAAGTCAGCATGTTAAACCAACTTAATAGTTTAAAACAACTGAAACCATATGCATGTATATTTCAAAGTAAATTTGGCCTCACAGTTTTTAATTAAAAGCCATATTGTGACTTGAGGCTGGAAATAATTTGCTGTTGGTGCCACTTGGACCACAAAGGAGAGAGCATTCCACAAAGGAGCCACAATAAGCTGCTCCCCCAGCCCCCTGCAATACATTGCTCCCACTGGCAGGACACAGAAGAAGGGCCCCTCTGACATATCTCAGTCCTCAGGTAAGGATATATATTTTAACCTCAGGAAATTGTTTTTAGGACCAGAATAGAATGGAACTGACAGCTCCCAACAATTATAACTAACATTGTATTGCCTTCTCATAATGCTTAAAATCAGATACCCGAGGCAGTTGCCTCACTCTACTTAACAGTGAGGACAGTCCCACACAGAGCTATTTTTCTATGTTGCTGTGAAGATAAAATTGGATAAGTGCATATATACTGTGCTGAACTCTTTGGAGGAAAGCTGGGCTAAAAAATGTGACCAAAAGGTATGTTTAAGGATGAGACATCTTCAGATGAGGAGGACTGAGTCTAGGATAATATGCACACGCTGTTTCTAATTAGACAAATCAGTTTTCCCTATCTGTCTGCCCTTTCTAGAGTGACTCATTCATTTCCCTTTTTCTTTAATTTGCAAGCATAGTTTTTTGGCATGTCAGCATCTTGTGATGCAGAGGAATGTCATGCAGAATAACAAAGTATTTTTCAGTGCGAGTTTTGATCCCTCTACCTAACATGGCCTGTTCCGATTTGGATGATTTGTTGGAGAAAAATTGCAGAGAGATGGTGTGCAGCCTAGTGAGACTTTATGGGCTCTGCCTTAACATATGTGCTAAGCTAGGAGAGTCAGTTTTAGGAAGTAATTAGCTACAGTTATGGTAGCAAACTGCCAAAAATGTTCCCCAAAGTAGTTAGTTGCTCATATGTATGCCCTATTAAAGTAACTCTTTACTTTGTCATTACTCAAAAGGAACTAGAACAGAGACCTCTTCAGAAAGATCTGAATGCTAGAAGTCATTTCCCTGTGGTCCAAAGGACATTCTCCTCCTGTCCACCTCATCATTTAATCAACATCCACAGAAGTCATGGGAACTCTTGAATGATTCCTTCCTCACCATTTAGTGAGGCTAAGCCCTCATTACTATCAATGGGGGTATATTATGCAGTCCTGGAGATATTTTTAGACTGCAGTACCCAGCATTCTTCATCACTAACTATGCTAAGAAGAGTGCTGGGACTTGTAGTCCAGTAAAGAGGGCTGCATGATTCCCACTTCTACTATATGAGACAATAATACCCACAAATGAGTGAAACTATCCTTTGTTAACGTACATCCATTTTGGCTGAGATCCTGCATTACTATGTGGCATTACATCTGCCTATGGAATTATGCATTGTCTGTAGTATGCAGCATTGTGTAAATGCCCAACCAAGGACTCTTTCACATTGCCCAGTTTTAATGCTGTGATGCCACTTTAACTTCCAGGGCTACATCCCATGGAATTCTGGGGGTTGTATTTTGATGAAGCACTAGAGCTCTCTGCCAGAGGATTCTAAACATCCCTCCCTAAACTGCAAGTCCCAAGATTTCACAGGATAGACTGTGGCAGTTACAGCAGAGTCGTAGTGCTATAATGGTGTAGTGTGAATGAGCCTCAGGACATATTTGCACATACACAATGGCACTGCATGCCCAACTCTTCTTGTACAACTTTAAACTGAATGTAGACATTCCACATCAGACAACATGTCCAATGACTTTTGGTAGAGAAGCTTATGCAAGAGTAAGATACCAACAGGATTCCAACCCATGGAGCTTAATTAAACCTTTGTTACTGGAAACAGAATTAATTACAAGTTAACTAGTGTTTGCACCTAATTGCTGTCGAACTTGGCATAAATGTTAAGGACAGCATTCGCATGAGGGCAAGTTGATTTAGGCCATTTCGGCACTAGACTATTACAGTGCTATTATTCCATTTTCAACATCCTATGGAATCCTGCGGTTTGCAGTTAAGGGAGGGGCCTCAAAGACCCTCAAAGAAAGTGGAAACATTCCCTCTTCTCCCCTTTGCTTTATTGTAAAAGTAGGCAATCACTTTTCCTCTTTCAATGTATTTCTGCAGTGGGCCAGGATTACTGGCTGCTTCTGCATAAACTCAAGATTCCATGGAAAGTGAGACACGTGGAACAGAATAAAATAACACTGTGAGCCTCCAACTGTGAGCAGCCTCAGCCAGCATGAACTATGGATAACAAGGAAGGGAGCTATAATTCAGCCATATCTGGATGGTCATTGGTTCCTCAGTCCTGCAGAAACATTTTGGGTTAAAACTGCAGTAATAAAGAGGAAGGTAGGTCACAAAATATATTACCCTAGGGAAGCAAGAGTGAGAAAGTTGATAACATCATCATCACTAAAAACTCACAACATGCAAAGGTTAAAAATAATTAAACTATCAAAAAATTAAAACTCCTTGAAAATATAAACAATTTAAAAAAAGCAAATTAAAAACAAATCCAGTATATTATGCAATGCCTTGTCCCCAATGAGAGAAATGAAATCTATTTTAGCTTCTGCACTGGGTATACAGTATTAATAACACGTATTAAAAGCATATATATTAGCTTATATGTATAACACATATTTTAGATATATTTACACATATATTTCAGCTTCTAAGAAAACAGCTTTCTAAAATTGGCAGCTGAACAAAAGAGGGCCTCCAAGACCTTGGACCTTTAGGGTGGCTGGTGTGTTTCAGACCTTGTAGATAACAACATACCAGATAGGACAAGGGCCATTTCCGCACTAGCCTGTTATAGCGCGATAATTCCACTTTCAACATCCTCTGGAATCCTGGGGTTTGCAGTTTCGGGAGGGGCCCCTCCCGAAACTGCAAACCCCAGGATTCCAGAGGATGTTGAAAGTGGAATCATCGCGCTATAACAGGCTAGTGCAGAAATGGCCAAGGCTGTCTGTAAGGAGTAAACTGATTGATAGGGACATACCAGAACACAAAGGGGCATTTTGAAGCTGCTAATGAGACACCTTGAAGGTAACATGAGAATTAAGGATACACGAGGGAAATGAATGATCAGTGCATGATCACTCATACTGTAAATATGGGGAAGGGGAAATGTAACTTCTTAGGCGATCCTGATAGGCTGTAACCTTTGGGGTCCTATCCAGTGGGATCCCAGGAGAGGGAAAACCTGCGACGGGGACAGGGAATAAAACATGAGGTATTCAACACTGGGGTGTGTCCTTATCTCTGGGGAGCACCCGCTTTTGCAGAAATGTACTTTTAATAAACATTAATGCTTCAGCCGATCCTGTGTTAAATTTTTATGAGTCTTTTCAACTATTTCTCACACCAATCAGATCTTGAAGGCCTGCCAAAACAAACAAAAAAGTCTTTACTTTTTTACTGTGGAAATTTAGCAAGGATGGTGCATTCTAACCTCTCTTGCATAATTAGAATAATTAGAATTTGCAAAGTGGTTGCTTGGATTTGAGGAAGTGCCAAATGGCAACCCCAGGTATGCCAGTCTTGGGGGAACTTAGAACCATAGAGTTAGAAGAGATCCCAAAGGCTATCTAGGCCAACCCCCTGTCGTGAAGGAATACACAGTCAAAGCATTCCTGACAGATGGCCATCCAAGCTCTGTTTAAAAATCTCCAAAGAAGAAGATTCCACCACACTCTGAGGCAGTGTATTCCACTGTTGGACTGCTCTTATTATCAGGAAATTCTTTCTAATATTTCAGTGCAATCTCCTTTCTTGCTGTTTGAAGCCATTGCTCAGTGCCCTAGTCTCTGGAGCAGCAGGAAAAAGAGAGCTCCGTCTTCCATATGGCATCTCTTAAAATATTTAAATATGGTTATGAAGTTATCTCTTAACCTTCTCCAGACTAAACATACCACTTCCCTAAACTGCTTCTCATAGGGCATGGTTTCCAGAACTTTTACCATTTGACAAGCTGGACACATTCCAGCTTGTTATCCTTTTTGAAATGTGGTGCCCAGAACTGGACACAGTATTCCAAATGAGATCTGGCCAAAGCAGAATAAAGTAGTATTATTACTTCCCTCAGTGTAGATACTATGCACATGCGTGCACACACACACAGGCATCTGCTGGTTAGCCAATGTATATTTTAGAGTTTAAATTTTGTTTAATGGTCAACATATCTTTCCCTGAATATCATCTATCATGAGACAGGAGAAGATAATAGGACTTGCTGATACCCTGTAATCTTTAAGTTAGAAGGGAGCCCCCAATTATACCTTTGTCTGAGGACATAAGGGACAAAGCATAGTCCTCCAGGTGTTCCCAGACTGCAAATCCCATTAGGTCTAAACAAGATAGTCAATGAAGAGGAATGCTGGGAGCTTCAGTCCAACATCATTCAAAGGGCTGCACTTTGCCTGTTTCTGTCCTAGGAGCAGCACAGAACAGCTTCCTCCAACCTGGAAGATGTGTTGCTGGACTACAACTCCCATCACCCCCAAGAACCAGAAACAAAGCTGGTGAAGGTTCCCATAGAATGATAACATTATTTTTAAGTCATATATCTCTTTCTCATATAAGTTGCTATAAGCCTATATGCATGCCTAATACACTTAACAGCTTCTCACATTAAGGAAAGAGAAAGACTACGAGGTTTAATGGGACTTAAAGCAAGGGGTCAGTGTGAGCAGAAAGGCATGGTCAGTCATGGCCATATCCTAACCCAAATAGCCAATGATGGGAATCATGGGAGTTGTAGTTCTACAACCTAAGTAGGCACACACATTTCCCATGTTGGCCTGCTAGTTATAACATGCTTATGGTCTGCCTTATATCCAATGTTCACAGGGTTGCATAAGGATTAATTTAAACAATTTATAGCAATTTTAAAGAATAAGAATTATTTTAAAAGACTGAAATCATATTAAACAGATTTAGAAGTTAAAAGATGACAGATTAAAACCATTAAGACAATTTAAAGCATGCACACATGCAGATGTAGATAGAATCATAGAAATCATAGAAATGTAGAGTTGGAAGAGACCACCCGGACCATCCAGTCCAACCCCCTGCCATACAGGAACACCCTCAAAGCACTCCTGACAGATGGCCATCAAGCCTCTGTTTAAAAACCTCCAGGGAAGGAGACTCCACTACACTCCGAGGCAGCATATTCCATTGCCGGACAGCCCTGACTGTCAGGAAGTTCTTCCTGAGGTTCAGGTGGAATCTCCTTTCCTGCAGCTTGAATCCATTGCTCCTTGTCCTGGTCTCTGGAGCAGCAGAAAACAAGCACTTTCCTTCCTCTACATGGCATCCCTTCAAATATTTAAACTTGGCTTTTGAGAACCCTCCCTAAACTGCAAACCCCAGGATTCCATAGGATGTTGAAAGTGGAATAATAGCACTATAACAGTCTAGTGCGAAAATGGCCAAAGAGGAACACCCTTTCTGCAGATCTCAGTCCTTGGGCGGCTGCACTCAAGAACAAGTATTGAGGTCATAAGCCATTTTTAAGGCCAGTATAGTTTTTTAAAGTGTATTTTAGTGTATTCAATATTTTTAACGTATAATGTTTTAACTTCATAAATTAATTGTTTTTTAAGATTTTATATTTATATTTTTATGAATGTTTTAATTTATATTGTGTTAATATTGTTAGCTGCCTAGAGTCTGATTGTCAGGAGAAAGGCAGAATATAAATGAATAAGATGATGGTGGTGGTGATGGTGGTGGTGATTTTCAGGCTTTAAACGGTAGTAGACCTTGATTTCAGACTGAAAGCAGCTTAAGTCCTTTCCCGTACCCATAGTGTGGGAAATCCGTTCTGGATTTCAGTCTGAACTTTAAAGGAGTTATCATAGAATGATAGAATCATAGAGTTGGAAGAGACCATGGGGTCATCGAGTTCTAACCCCTGCTATGCAGGAACAACCATCAAAGCATTCCCATCCAACCTCTGTTTAAAAACCTCTAAAGAAGGAGACTCCACTACGCTCCGAAGCAGCACATTCCACTGCCAGATAGCTCTGACCATCAGGAAGTTCTTCCGGAGGTTCAAGTAGAATCTCCTTTCCTGTAGCTTGAATCCATTGCTCCTTGTCCTAGTCTCTGGAGCAGCAGAGAACAAGCCATGTCCCCTCTTAACCTCTTCTGCAGTCTAAACATACCCAGCTGCCTAAGCTGCTTCTCATAGGGCATGGCTTCCAGACCCTTCACCATTTTGGTCGCCCTCCTCTGGGCTTGCTCCAGCTTGACCATGTCCTTCTTGAACTGAGGTGCCCAGAACTGGACACAGTATTCCAAATGAGGCCTAACCAATGCAGAATAGAGTGGTACCATTACCTCCCTTGATCTAGGCACCATACTCCTATTGATGCAACCAAGAATCGCATCGACTTTCTTGGCTGCTACATCACACTGCTGACTCATGTTCAGCTTGTGGTCCACCAAGACTCCTAGATCCCTTTCACACGTTCTGTTATCCAGCCACATGTCCCCCATCCTATATTTACGCATTCCATTTTTTTATTTTTTATTTTTTATTTTTTTGCCTAAGTGCAGGACCTTAGATTTCTCTCTGTTGAAATTCATTTTGTTAGCTTTGGCTCAGCTCTCCAATCTGTCAAGGTCATTTTGAATTTTGATCCTGTCCTCTAGTTTACTAGCAGCCCCTCCCAACTTATCCAACTTGCTTCATCCTATCCTCCAGAATAGGTTCAGTGCTTTGAATAGCTTCTTTAAAATTTGGACTAAGAGAGCAGAAAAGATTCACTGCTCTGCTGATATTGGAGCCCCCAACCTTTATTGCACAACACAGTAAAATAAACTGAATATACTTCATTAACTGGCTGAGGAAACCATGAAGGAGATAGCTGAAATAAAACATCTGGCTGTGATGGACAGAATATATCCTGGGAAAACAAAACAGCTTGAGTGATGCCAAAGGGGTTGACTTTGCTCACAACCCATTATGCATTCCCTTTTAATGTAGAAAGCATTTTTGGCTCCCAGCAGGGAGTATGGGTTGCAGGTGGAGAGAAAAACCCCTTGTTTCAGCAAGGTGAAGACTAATGGATGCTTTAAAATCCCCCCCCCCGGGAGAGCATCAAGTACCAATTAGGTAATGCATGTGACTACAATGTTGTCTCCATTATAGTTTCAATTTACTTGTCACAAGTTCTCTCAACAGCTGTTGTCTGTTAGGGAGCTACTGTCAAAAGGGGCATGGGGATGGGGGGGGATCACAGTGACATATTTGCTGGAGATTGTCAGCAGATGATTGCCAGCTTGTGTCAGCAGCTTCAGTCCTGCAGCTGAACAATCATGAAAATGCAAGCAACCAAATCAATGCAGGAAAAGATTCCTCAGCCGATAAGCTTCCGTTATGTACACTTCTGCTTTTTCTTCTTCTTCTTTTTGCTTTCAGTATCATCCCATAAGCACAGCCAACAATTTGTTTTTTCAAAAGAAACTGATTTCTATAATTTCTTTAAAATTAATAAATTCATTCCAAATAGCACATTTTAAAATCTGGTCCATACTAAAAGGTTCCTATCCCAGTTATGCTAATAGAATACTCAGTCTGTGAGACTCACTCTTTGAATTATTATACAGTCAAAAGAACACAGCCTATGCACAAAGAAAAGGCATCAGTAACTTGGGGAAACCCCAAAGCTTGCAAAAATGCCAAAAAGATTGGGGAGGAGAAGAATTGTACCCCCTTACACACACACAAGTGAGGACTCATAATGCTCAGCACCCACAGAATACTGGCTGACTGCTGAGAAAGGATTGGGGAAATGGAGTGGAATAAGCTGGAGGAAGGCATAGTAACACACACACACATAGTTCCTTCTAATTTGGAATAACAGCTAACTCATTATGTGATAAACATAGTACCTAATTTCAAATCAAGGAAGTGAATCTCTAGCCATATCTCATACACAGATTTTAAAAACTAGCTTACAGTTCAGACTAGACATAATCTGTTTTATTTGTCCATGTATGTTTACCCACTGGCTAACTGGGTAAATGCAGGTTATATATTACTCTTTTAGTGCACAAAATCTACAAAACCTGTCTCTTTAATTCTGGGTGGAAGCTGTGCATGCCTCCAGATGGTGTTGGACTATAGTTCCCAGCATTCCTCACCATAGGCTAGGTTAGCTATTGCTTTAAGGTAGATTCTTTAATCCAAAAAACATTGAGGGTGGTGGCAGAATTACTTGGGTATTATAAAGCCAAGATTATGGGCCTCTGAGAAATATATTCTGTTTCTTTACTATGCTTGTCAGTTCTTCAAAACTGACAAATGCTTACACATTATGTGTGCTATGCAACTTTAGAAGCATTGCACTTCTAAATCATGTAACATAGTCCTATATATTTACTCAGAAGTAAGTCCTACTATATTCAGTGAGGCTTATTCTTCAGAAAATGGTCATATCATCAAAGCCTTGAGGGGTTTTTACCCCTCTTTCCTTTGATTTTTATTTCATGTGTTTAGACTTTTCTCTTTACCCAAGGGAAGGATGTGCACATGTTCTGATCTGAATTGTCATCTGTTTTCCTGCAGTAATCCAAATAGAACCAATGGAACTGTGAACATTTGAAGCGTGGCTAAGTGGGTGAATTAGCTTTCTGTTAAATGCACACTCCCCCCCACCTTGCCCTTCAAGCACAGATGGAATGCTGCATCGCATTGCACGACATGTGGAACTGTCATTTGGGATGCAATGGTTATCATTAAAGGCCACGCCACTTGAACATTAGTTTTTTTGTTTTTTGTTTTGTTTTTAAAGAGAACTGGCACGAACGATTTACTTATAATGTCTCACACATCACCCTCTTCTTTCAAGGTTATTATAGCTTTCTCCAGTAATCTGCAGGCAAGCCTGGACAGGAAGGAAATGAAGACATTCCTCCCAATCCCTTACCTGCTCTTACTTTGAAGTTTTTGTTCATGATAGCCTTGCTTTTATCCCAGCTCTTCTTGGTACAGTTGTCAGCTATCATTTGCACACAAGATCTTGAGGGGCCAATGAGATGCAATTCCCTCTTCTTCTCCTGTTTCTTTTAAGTCAGAATCAATGGTCAGCCTACCTCCTTAGCAACAGAATCCTATTAGGACATCATTAAAATTACTTGCATCTTTCTTACATCCCCTTTCTGTACCACATTGCCCATCTGAAGAGGATCAGTTGCAGGGTCAGACCTAGGTTTCAGTGAATCATCAGCAAACTGTCTTCTGCTGAGTCAACTGTTCTCTCAGTAGGTCTGCCTACTATGATGCAGCTGCCCTGTTTGTCCTGCACAATTCTGGTGAGCCCTAGCAAGTTTAACTGGTAGCATCGTGCAGTACTAGATGTCTGAGAAAAGCTATTTTATCTTCCCGCTATAGTTTTGGTCTAGTATCTCCCTGAGGCATTACAGGAAATCAGAATGGCAGTTCACCGCTGTTCAGTGTGGTCTTCTGCCACTGGCAACATTTTTTGAAAGGGGACATGCTCATTGTGGATCCCACACATAGGACTAAGAATTTAACAACAACAACAGAAGATAATATAGCAAAGTCCAAAATCCACAAAAGAGCAATACCTTTATTGGCCAGCTGAAATGGCACAAAGCACATCATACAAGCTTTTGAAGCAAATTACAAATTGCACGTTTTAAAAGCTGGGCCACAGTAAAATGTTCCTATTCTAATTGTGTCAATCACAAACTCATTCTATGAGAACCATTGTTTAAAATTACAATACTGTGAAAAGAGCACAACTTGGGGAAACCCCAAAGTTTTCAGAAATAGCAAACAAATAAAGTCACAAAACAAAACAAAAACAAACCACCTTTGGCAGAAAGTGGGGAGAAGAACAATCTTGCATGATGTGTTTGTGGATTTTGATTGGTCAATAAAGATGTCACTTTTTTGTGGAGTTTGGATTTTGTTGTATTTTGCTATATGGCCAACACAACTCCCCCTAATAATGTTTCCTGCAACAGAGAATAGTGGAGAGCTTGGCCAATTGCTTTGGAAAAGTAATTTTGTTTCTTGCAGTAAAAACAAAAAACCAGCTAGCCAATGCTATAGAGTCAGTTCTAAAAGCAACTTTTGCCTCTCCTATTTCTTAAAGGTAACTGAAATAGTTACCGGTATCTTTGAGTTACTTAAAAAATACAACTGAATCCTACAAGTTACTGACCTCTCATACAAAGCCACTCTTTTCTTGTCTACCTAATTGTTGGTTGTATGCCCACAACAGAGCACCTCTCAACAGCATGCGCCAGCAGCATGAGCCAGTACTTGAACCATTTGATATTCCTCCTGCACCATTTAGTGTGGCTGTGTCCACATACCTATAAAACTAGCTGAAAATTTATAGCTATGCTGGAATGAGATTATGTCTAAATTATAATCTTTATGAAATTTAGTTGTATCTTTATTGGGAAAAGAACAGAATTAGATTTTTTTAAGTAATGCCTTGGGCACTAATTAATTTTCCAACTATCATACTTGTTGCTCATTATTTAAGAGTACCTGTTACCTTTTTAGCTTTTAATCTATTTTTAAATTACAAAAATATCCAAAAGTTCCAGAAAATGATACCCTGAAAGTAGTGGTTAGGAATAACAAGTTAATATTGCATCTTATGCCAAGAAATAGCAATGTTACTAGTCATTACATCACATGACTACTTGTAACTTGTTCCATGTTACTTCCATGTTCCAAGAAAAGTACTTATTACAAAGTACTGTGTAATCTGTAATGTGTCACTTTCCTTCTCTAAGCCCAAAATCAGGCCCAGAATTTCTGTTTGCCTCTTCCATTCTGTACTGCCTCCTGCTCATCAAATCACCAAAGGAATACAACATGGTGGGGCAAAAGGGGAAGGGGTGTGGGCCATCGTTCTTGCCCCTGGCACAACTGGAAATTACATCAGGAATGCCTCCAAACATTTAACAGAAGAAAGCTGGGACACCTGGTGTCAGGCAAGTGTGATAACTGAAGCCCCTGCCAGAGCTGCTGATGACGAGCAGCAGCTGTTGGTCTCTGTTGCTCAGGGTGGAGATGAGTCCTGCAGCTCAAGAGCTCCCCCTGCTGCCAGGGGCCAAGCAGGCTTGGATGTTCTTCTGCCTGCTCCTTTAAGGCAACAGGGATCCAATTCTGAAGATGGTTTGGAGCCTGTGCCAATCAGCCCACAAACAAGGCGGAGACTCAAGAGAGCTGAGCAAAGGGTGGCTTCCTTGATTAAGTTCAAGAAGCAGTGACTAGCCACACCTGTGTCTTGGGCTATATAACCGCCTGCCTATAAACTTTCCTTTGCTTGTGACAAACTTCTTTCAAGCCCTCCTCTTGTCTGTTCCTTGCTCTCAGCACCTGGTTCCTGCTATCTTGAACTGATCTCTTGAGCCTTGGCTTTTGGAACTCTGACTATGGCTTTCGCTTGACACTCTGGTAAATGAACTCCCTTGTGTAAAGTGATTGCTTGTCTCCCCCTGGCTGGACTTTGCTGGCTCTCACACTCCCTTCTCTGGGCTGGCTCGCCACCCAGGTCTCTGACCTTGACAGCAACATCAGAGTATGGTCAGGATGGCAAATATTATTAACTAGGAAGAACAGATGAATGAGGAGAGTGCAGCAGTTTGCTTTTGCCTGAGGCTACTGGGAAGGGCAAGATTTTGCCTTTCTTCTCCTTTCACCTCTGCTGAATAAACTGAGTGCAAACTAATTTTGTACTTTGAACTTAGCACAATTGGGACTTCTTGTAGTGTGCTTTCAAGTCATTTCTGACTTATGGCAACCCTAAGGCAAACCTATCACAGAGTTTTTTGGGGGGTTAGTGTGTGTGGTGTGCCCAATGTTACCCAGCGGATTTCCGTGGCCAAGCAGGGGACCAAACGGTGCTCTCTAGGGTTGTAGTTCAGCCTCAAATGATAACACGACGAATACCCAATGAAATCAGGACCATTGGAGACTATGCATCATGCCACTTTCAGTTCCAGTAAGGTACCCAAATAAGGCCTGTTTTTACTGTTTGGGAGTGGGAGTTGGGGGGTAGTGAGTGTCAAGGGGACTCAAAACACTGAGGTCTTTGCCCTGGCTATTTTTCAGCCATGAGGCTTTTCACACTTTTATTGTAAACAAACAGATGGGAGAGTTGGAGGCTTCACTGGTCTCTAAAGGCTTCCAGTGCTCCCAAATTGGCCCTTAGAGGCCTTCTGCATCCTGTGACCCATACTTCCATATCCTTGGAATAGAAGGATAAAACCTGCTGTGACTTTTTCCTCATCTTTGAACTTTATTTGATGGCACACTTGCCATAGGGGTTTGCCATCAGTGAACCAGAACAGGCCCTGAGAGATCAGTCAGTCAGCACCTTGTTGTCTTGGACTTGTCATGCTATGCTGTCTGTTGATGTCTTTAACTGTGTGGCTCATGTGACAGTGGCTTTGCAGCAATGATTAACTTTCAGTTGGAAACTCAAAACAAAGAATTACTTACAGTCACATGATATTATATGAGGCTCGATTTTGTTATTACAAAATTCAAGACCAAATCTGCACAGTCAGAGAAAAAGGGGGGAATATATTCATGTTTGTGGCCTTTGCCCAGAGAGCTAAAAGGCAAGGAATGCCTTGGAAGGGGGCCAATGCTTTTTTCAGTCCCATTTCAAGCTGTTCATCTCTACATATGACAACTCCAGCATTTTGCTTACTAGCTAGGAAATGACAAGATCAGACAAGAGCATTGGACGCTAAAAGGTCACTTCATGAACTATTGGAATCTTTAACTGTGAACTTTCATGATCTGTGGGGGGAAAGAAGCACAAGCATTACATTTATTAGAAGGTTAATTTTTATTTTATTTTAATTAAAGGCATTTGTTTATCACCTCTCAGTCCACCAAGGTCCCTGGAGTGATGTATATGGATAAAAACATTTGAAACAGTAAATACTCAACTAAACCTTAAAAAGAAACTAAAAAAAACCCTTCCTCTTTAAAATAGTTCTGAAACTACAGGAGGTTAAAACAGTTAAACACATCCAAAGCAGTCACCCCTGGTTTTAAGAACAGATAGCCAATCTGAGTAACACTGTTTTAGTTGTTCACTGGAAGGTCAGAAGGGATGAAACCAACCTCTCGCTTGGGAGGGAATTCCACAATTGGGGTGCTGCTACAGAGAAAGCCCCATCACATGTATCCACCAGCATTCCCTTAATAGTAAGAAAACATCCCTCTCTTTCTCTCTCTCTCTCTGTTAACAGAGTCAACCTTGTTAATGCATGAGTGCATTGGCTGAGCTGCACTGGTTGTCAGATTGCTTATGGAACCAATTCAAGGCAACTGGGCTTTACTACCAAAACTCCATATGGCCTCAGCCCAAATTATCTTAAAGAACACCTCCAGGCTTCTATTCAACCCCAGGCTCTTAGACATGAGGATGATAGCCACTTCCAAATGCCAACATTTGCAGCCCAATATTTGGCCAGCCCCATGCTCTGAGCAGAATGAGGCAAATGCCTCAGGCAACCATTTTGGAGTGTCATGAAAGGGCAGCAAAGTGTCAGATATTTTACATGTTTTTATTGCAATTTTATTTTCAAGGATCAGGAGAGGTGTTCGAGGATCTGAACTGCTGGAGTAACTTGGCGGGCATTGAGTGACTCACGTGTGCAAGTGTGTGCTGCACATGGCTCTGTGTCCACCTTGTTTTCTCTACCATAGATGACAAAATTCTTGAACAAGTTCTTCAAATATTTACTGGGTAGAAGGGCAAGATGCAAAACAGAACAAGATTCCTGTAACAGTCAAGTACATGATGGAATTTCAGTGAATATGTAGTTTACACACCTCTGTCCTCCTTTGCTTCTGGTTGCTCATCTGTGCAATGAGGTTCTACTTTTAATACAGCCTTCCCTAGTGGCAGCTAGTGGCTTGCATATCAGTGGGATAGAAGATTTTATCCTGATGTTTAAAGAAGGTATCCAAGGTGCTGAATCTTGGATGAAGGTGTAGCTTGTACTCAGAGTTGCTTGACTACCTCAATGATACAAAAGCCATATCCTTCAACTGGAAGGCACCATCATGATGCCTTCCAGGTGTTGCCCCAAAAATGTGGGTGCCACAAGGGCCAACCCATAATGCCAGTACCTCATTGCCACGGTGGGGAATTAATTAGCTCCATGAGGAGGCTAGCAAGAGGGGAGCAACTTAGTGATACCTTCAACCCAATTCTAACTGGGTCAGACCATGCAAAAGCCAGCCAAAGATTAAAAGGTAAGCTAAAAATGTGTTTTTATTGGGGGAATTCACTCATGCATGCACACAAGATACGTACAGTCAAGCATTCACACAAGAGCTAACTGAAGGAGAAAGGCAGGAAAAAAATTATGGATAGAGAGGCTGAGGGTTTTTGGAGTTATATAGTTACCATTCCAGAAGAGTAGTGAAGAGCTTGAAATGTGACTTAGACTTCTGTCTAAGGGCAGACAGATCAGGATTCAGAGCAACATAGTGAAGTCTTGCATTTCATCTGACTGCAACTAACTTCTCAAAACCAAGGGTTTATATACTCTCTTTTCCTCCCTGAAGGGGTGTGAGTTGATTGCTCTCCCAGCCTAGTGAGCAATGGGAGTTGCAACACAGACGACGGGGTCTGGAATGGATGGATTGGTTTCAATGTCTTGGTTGAGAAAGGGATTCTGGGCTAGCTGCAGTAGGATATGCACACAGTAGGGGTCCTTGCCTTTGCATCTGGGCACCTTATTGTTTTCTGATTTTGGTAGTTGATAGGATTAGGTCAGCACCATGAAGTCAGGCTTTCTTGGCTAATGTCAGCAAACTTTTGACCTGGCTGTGCTGGGGTTGTCTCTGACCCACTCCCAGCCAGTGTCCCTTTCCACATGGCCTTGCCAGCCATATGTATAATTTATATTTTATGCCAACACATCTGCCACTTAATATATTTTGCCAATTAGACTATATCAAAGCATGGAGGTGTAATATAATAATATAGGTGTCCAGAATTATAACTCCCATCATCCTCAGCCAGCATACCCAATGGGCATGCAGGCTGGGAATTGTACCACAGTTGAGAAAATTTGCTGTAGTAAGTGTATTTGAGCCATGGGCCATGCTTGGAACTGTAGTTTTTTAAAAAAAGAATGTAAAAAAATTTTTTTTTCCAGGTTTATGTCTGGGATTACAACCTTTGAGAAAAAGAACTGTACATGAATAGGACATCATCAGTATACACACTGAGAAACCACTTGCAGGTAAGGGCTACTAATCTCCGTCTTTTTCTGTATTTTGCTAGACCATTGAAAGCTAGCATTTTTTTTTAAAGTATTTCCAGACTGATATGTCTGAGTCTAGATTTCATGATCAGTTACTGTTTTATTGCTGCTTTTACTAGACTGTACTTTGGGTGTTTTTTTAAAATGAATTTTAAATATTTTGACTGCAGCACTTGAAAATTCTCTTATAGTTTCCTTCCTTCCTTTTTTTTTTTTTTAACAGAAAAGCCAATATTAAATACAGAACATAAATAAAGAATGAGGATACAAGTTTTCCAGTTACATAGGATGCTTCATCGGGCAGAATTCTTTAGCAGGATTGCTAATAAGATTTGCCCTGCATAATGTGTAAATTATTCATAGGCATTATTCCTCAGCTGCCTCATAAACATTTTAGGGCTCCTCCTCAGGCTTTCTTCACATCCACATTTGCATCGAAGATTCCACTGGAGAAAAAATGGAATCTGGGTTGTTAAAGCCATTAAAAGCGGACACTATAAAATATGTCCAGTGGGGTGGGGTCTGGCTGGGCCCTTCTTCTGTTTTTTAATGTGCTTTTCGTATTGGTTCTGGGATGGCGAAAACAGTGCCAGCTGTGTCACTGTAAATGAAAATGAGCCAATGTACTCTGTGTGCTGCATTTTTTTTTCTCCTTGCTGAGCTGAGATGTGTGTGTGTGTGTATGAGAGAGAGAGAGCGCGCGAGCGCATAATCACTAGTCACATTTGGAGCAGGCTTTTGTAAACATCCCTAGATTCTATGCAGAGCAGGGGGGAAAGACATGAATCATATCACAGCAGGGGCTACAGCTGGGAACAGTATCCCTTACAGAACATTTCCGTAATTCAGGCTTCATGATGAATGAGATCTACTTTCAGAGATTCTGTAGGAAACTGATAATAAGTTATTTAATTCCCATCTCACTGTGAAAGCGGGGTGGGGGTGGGGTGGGGTGGGGAATAGGCAGGAAGGAAAAAGAAACTGAGGTTTGATCCCAAGCATTTCCTCAGCAAAAAATGCTGTGACTTTTTGGGCTGCATTTTAATCTTGTGCTGGTACCTGCCCCCAAAACCCCAATAAAATAAGGTTTTGCTTTTGCTGATTTTCATTGTATGCATTAAGAGCAGAAACTTCAACATGCAGTTGCTTTGGGAACCAGATGGGGAGAAAATGGAGCTTTCACACGAAAAGAAAAGGGGGAATATTGCAATAGAAGCAAATTGATTCATTTCAGAGATCATACAGAAGATTTTGTGTGAACAAATTCAGAGAGCATATGAAACTGCTGTGGTCCTGGCATTTCAAATAATAAAAGGTAACTCATCCTTAAATGGAATTTTCAGAGCGGAAGCTATGTATGATACCTTTAAGATCAACAGATTTATTGCAGCATTAGCTTTCATGAATTGCAATCCGCTTCACAAGATGCACAAGTATTATCTTAGGGCAGAGGTAGACTAGTAGGTGCTGTAAGCCATATTTCAGAGGAAGGAACTGGCAAAACCACTTCTCAGTATTCCTTGCTTAAGAAAGCACGATGAAATTCATGGAGTTGTCTTAAGTGACAGACATATTCACTTCCACAGTAGACATGCATGCATAGGCAAAGGAGTATTTTTGGCTCCTTCTAACCCTGTGCAGGCTGCACTGATATTTTGGAGAGCTGGAAGTGATCTTCTGGCCACTTCTAGTTAATTTTCAGAGTACTGTAGTTTTTGGAAGATTCAGGGTGAAAGACCCCAAAATATACTATATAGGGCAGGAGTGGGCAACTGCCAGATGTTGGGACACCACATTAGCCTCCCATGGGACAAATACACTCCTCCCTTTTATTTTTATTTTTTTTAAACATCACTAACAAAACTCTAGGGATGATGGAGAGAATTTTGCTCACAGAGTCTCCTTGTTTTTTGGCCATGTTTAGGTCTAACAGAAGCTTTTTGTTAACCAAGAAATAAAGCAGAAGTTAATTTCCTGATTGCCCTCATGTTGAAAAAAATGGCTCTCCAGGGTTTAAAACAGCCCAGCAGGAGCCAAAAACATGGCAAAATTGGATGTGATAAAGAGTGCATGCAGCAGTCAAAGATCCTCCGTGAGGACCAAAGACACCAATAGCTTGGAAAAGCAAACAAGGCTTATAGGAATTCCATTCTAAGATAGGAAAGTTACTCAGAAAATGACCAACGATGTGAGTAGTTTAGAATGTTACCTAGTTAGTTGCGTTAGGATTTTTCTGTTCTTTTTGAAAGCTTTGACTGATCTGAGGAATCTATCTGTTCTTGTAACTACCAAGCAAGCCTGAGAGGAAGGGGCCTGTCATGAATAATGATATTTCTCTTATATATTGCCTGTCTTAGAATAAATGCTTTCCTGTAAAGACCTCTCTGCTTCCTCTCCATTCCCACGTGTTTCTTGGCAACATATCTAGATAGGATTTTTCTCACTCAGAAGAGGTGGGGGGAGGAAAGGGATCTCTAAGTTTAGAGACTGATGGCTCCCAAGCAGTGTCCCACTGTGCTGCTAAGATAAGGGCTAATCCAGTGGGTGGTGGTAGTGTTTAATTAAGAGAAGTTAGGAAGTCCCTGTCTCCTATTCAAGGGCAGAAGTCAGCACTGAGTGGGAGAGTTTCTATCAACTTTGTTTTAGGGATGAGCTGAGGGAAGACTAGCAGGAAGAGAAAAGGTGGGGGAAATCCTATCAGTTTTCCTCACAGCACTTTTGTATCACTGAGACTATGGCCGTTTCTGCCCTACACTGTTATAGTGCTATTATTCCACTTTCAGCATCCTGTGGAATTCTGGGGTTTGTAGTTGACTGAGGCCCAAGAGCTCTCCAGCTGAGAATTCTAAATGCCCCTCCCTAAACTGCAAACCCCAGGATTCCATAGGATGTTGAAAGTGGAATAATAGCACTATAACTGTGCAGTGTGAAATGTCCTAAGGCATGTGTCACCGTGAAGACAGCTGGTGCAGAAGCCTTAACTGTGCCAGTGCACTCACGGCCACTGCTGAGACCTGAGCTTCCAGGCTCAGGGTTGAATCCAGTAGCACACCCAAGCTGTGGACCTGCATCTTCAGGGAGAGTATAACCTCATCCAGCACAGGCTGAATCCTTATTTCCTGATCTGCCTTTTGACTGACCAAGAGCAGCTCTGCCTTGTCTGGATTAAGCTTCAACTTATTTGCTCTCAAAGTGATTGTACTATGGTACTACAAAATTCTTAGTGATTAATCCAATGTAAGTATGTTTCTGCATCTTGTGCTGTTCTTCCATACAGAATACAAACTGTTGTGTCACACATCTCACATTAGCTACTTTTCTTGCTACACTTGGTGCCTGAGCTATAGCAGTTCAACATTTTGCTTCTGGGTTGCCTTTGGTGGGGTGTCTTCATTTGCCTCTGAATTTCTGCATAAATTTCCAGAGGCAGCCAAACTTGAATCCCTTGTGCCTAAACTTCCTTTGATGAGTCTCCTTCTTTGATTCAGTAGGAAGTGTTGTTTTTCCTGGCCATCAACAATGCAACACCCAGAAATTCATTTTGAAAAGGTGCCAATCGAGTTTCTGAGAAGTTAAGTTAAAAAAAACAAAAACTTTGGGAAGACTTTTTTTTTTCCAAAAAAAGTATCAACTTGTATTCCTTCCCACCAAAACCTCTTCCTTGGAATTTGTGCATTTTCCTCCACTCCCACGCATTGCTCCAAAAATATCTTATCTGTAATTCTCACGTATTAAAGAAATTGGGATTGTTTGGATAAAGGCTTTGGATTTTTATGTGAGGCATAGTACATACCAGAAGTAGAAGGTAGAAGGAGCTACCTGCTGATTTCCATGTTACGTGCCTGCTGTGCTGGAGGAAAAGAAAATATAGGAAGTCCTTCCTCCTGACTTAGGGCATCCGAACACTGCTGGATTCCTGTTCAATATTTCTCTGAACATGACTACACTGCCTATGTGCACATACAGTAACACCATCCTAGTGGTGGACAGCACGTATCTTCCCTGAAGTACAGGCACAGGATGCTTTACCCTAGCCAAGGGAATGTTTATTCTGTAAGCCAAGGAGAGGGTGGAGACAGTAAACAGCAGGTTTGACTGTGCATAGAGAACCAGCGTGATTAGTAGTTTGAGCATTGAACTATGACCCTGGACACCAGCGTTCAATTCCCCTCTTGACTATGGTAACACACTGGGTGACCATGGATGCATCTCTCACACACACTCAGGCCCCAGAAAACCCAGTGACAGGTTTGCCTTATGGTCAACTTGAGCCAGAAATGACTTGAAGGCACACAGCAATAATTCATAGTCCATCCTGAATTGTGGCTTTCAAAATCTGCATCTCAGACCTCCATGCTCTAGCTAAGTGAACCCCTCTGACTCTTAGAAGTTTCACTTGAGACCAAGGACTATTACTGATCCTTCCTTCTGGAGCAAGTATTTACAGGACTGAGATAGGTGTGACCCTCCAAATATTGCTGGGCTCCCATAATCCCCAGACCTGTGACAATGGTTGAGTATGAAGGGAATCGCAGTCCAATAATATTTGGAGGGACTTGGTTCCCCATTCCTGATCTACTAGTATATCACTGATCAAACCAATAAGACCATATTCTGCTGAACAACAAAAAGTAGGTTCTGAGAAAACAGGTTTTGCCCATAAGCCATGAAAATTCAGTCATACATTGTTAGCATTTGTCTTAAATCAAAGCCATTATTATTTCATTTCCTTTTGCTTTACTAGACTTACCACAAGAGTTCTCCCAGATGTTACAGGGCTTGATGCATATATCAAAGCCTAGGCTAAGTGTTTTCAGAGAAGAGCCCAATGGATCATTCAGCACTTGATAATCCATAAGGACTGTCCCAGAAAGTGTAAATTAAACTGTTGATAGCTTCAATCATTGGCTAAACACACTGACAGGTGGTAACAGACTAGCTTCTTACAAACAGTACCAGCATATTTCACCTCCTATTTCTACTTCTACAAGATCTAGAAATTTGTTTTAGAAATATATAAATACCAGCTAATGACCTAAATGGACACTGGAGACTTTGCTTAGAATCTGGGTAAAACTTGACCAAGTAAGCAATATGGCAGCACTAGAATGAGATGAGCACCTCTGGAGAAGGCATTCCAAAATTAGCTGTTACCCAAGGCTCCAGCTACTGCACATTACTTGGTGGAGATACCCAGGATGGCCTCTAACTAAGATCTCAAGAAACCTTATCAGGTAGAACAGCTGTAGCTGCAAGATTCTCCACATTTTGCAAGCAAAATCTTAGTCTTCACAAAATACACTTTTTTTTTTACACATGGAAAACACGTTTTCTGCACAGGGAAGGGGGGGGAATCCAAAACGTATTTTCTGCCCCTAAATCCCATGTGTGTTTCTGAGTGCCAAAAGTGTGAATATCCAATAGAGGGTGTGGGAGAGAGTCTTCTCAGTTGTGGAACCCCAGGTGTGGAATGCCCTCCCCTTGGAGGGCCTGATTGGTCCCAAGTAAAAACATGTCTTTTTTTTTACCAAAACCTTTTGAGCCTTGCTGATTTATCTCAAAATTTAAATACACATGGTTTTTAATCTGTTTTAATCTTTTACACCTGTTTTTTCCTTACTAATCATATTTAATACATTTTTAGTTTATTTAAATTGCTTTTATTGTTTTAAATTGTTTGCTTTGTTTTTACTTGTAAACTGCCTTGAGATCTTTTGATATAAATAGGACAGAAACATTTAAATAGATAGATAAGTCAATAGATAGAATAATAGCACTTTAAGATGGCACAAATTTCGTTTTATTCTTCCACGGCAAGGAGAAAAGTGGAGAAGTTATTGTTCTTGCGTATGAGATTAAGGAATGCAAAGATTTACATTCTTAGTTCCATATTTTGCAGGCAGAGCCCAATTTTGGGTCATATCTTGCAAAATTTAACCTCTGAAGCTGGAATAACAATATAACAAGAGTATTTGTAAAGTATAAAGTGAGAATGTTCATATAATGCCAAGGGCATTGATACTGACCAATTCCAGGTGGGAAGCCAACCTAACTATGAACAAACTGATAAAGGAAGAAAGAGAAGATAAGCAGATGATTGACTTATACCAAACTTGATGGCTAATGTAATCATATGGAAGGCAGCTAAGAACCACTGGTCTCTAAGTAATATGTTACTGAGTAAAGGCCAGTAAGATGTTTGATCTGATTGGATTAAAATAATAATTTATATTAAAAAATTAACATTGTTTCCATTAGTGGGAGCCAGTGTGGTGCAATGGTTTGAATGTTGGACTATAACCCTGGAGACCAGGGTTTGATTTCCCGCTTGGCCATGGAAACCCACTGGGTGACCTTGGGTGTGACACACAGCCCCAGAAAACCCTGTGATAGGTTTGCCTTAGGCAATTTCTGCACTAGACTGTTGTAGTGCTATTATTCACTTTCAACATCCTATGAAATCCTGAGTTTGTAGTTTATTGAGGTGAAAGAACTCTCTGGCTGAGAATTCTACAGGCTTCTCCCTAAACTGCAAACCCCAGGCTGTTGAAAGTGGAATAATAGCACTGTAACAGTCTAGTGCAGAAATGACCTAAGTGTTACCATAAGTCAGAAATGACTTGAAGGCACAAAACAACAACAATAAAGATTTGAGAGCCAGCCTGGTGTAGAGGTTTGAGCACTGGACTATGACCCTGGAGACCAGCGTTTGATTCCTCATGCAGCCCTGGAAATGCCTTGGGTGATCTTGGGCATGTCACATACTCTCAGCCCTAGAAAATCCCATGATAGGTTTGCCTTATGAAGGTACACAACAAGTAAAGATCTGTCTCTGATTGTATGGGGATACTATAAAATCAGCTCTGGAGAGACAGAAGCTAGGCTAACAAAGTGTCAGTGCATGCCAGTTTTGTTGTTCCTAGCTGATAAAAATCTGTACAGTGCTGGCAAGATATAAACTGTAATAATGATATATTCCCTATTTGGATAGATAGACACCTGTTTTACTTGTAATGGATGCTGCAATAACCAGGTTGCAATGCCTGTGGAAGATCATTATCTTCCTTGGATGCCTGTGTATTTCCTCCACAGATGTTAGGCTCAAGTTCCTCTGTGTGTTTAGTACAGAGATGCCTGGTAGGGAAAATCAGAAGGTATAACGATCCAATGCTTATGGAAGTATGATACCTTACTTACAATGTACTGTAATGGATGTAATTAATGTGTCTAGATAAGGGTTTCTCAAAGTTGAGAAAGGTTAGTCTAGACACTGAGAAGTCTAAGTTTCTCCCAAAGGCAGTTTTTATTTGTAAATCTATGACTGTATATAATAAAATAGCCTAAAAGAATAACAGAGAACCTGCTTATTCTCCCATATTCAATATTGTGAGATTCCAATGCTTAACAATGCTTAAGTGGAATGTTAATGCCAACTTTGTCCACTTAGACTGTACCATTGGTCATGGGCTGGGATCCCAGGTGACCAGAGGGTGATAAGAGGGACCTCCAAACAGATTTAGATTAGCAGACAAATGGTAAAGGATCCTCAGTCCCTCAGTTGAAAGATATAGGGGTAGGGAGTCATGCCTGTTTCACCTAAAGCCCTCTCATCAGTCAATCATCCTGCAAAAAAGAAGAGGGGAAGGAGATGCCAGTAAGATGAAATGTCATAATCTCCATCTCTTTCAGCTGTCTGATTCATGATCAAAACATCCTTTTCTATGTTGGTTCATGTTGACCATAAGAAAAAAAGATCCAGAATTTGTATTAGAGAAATTTATTAGAACAAGAATAAAGGTCACAGAAAAGTGCATAAGCTTTTGAGTTCGCTAGGATTCTTAATCAGAAATAATAATTATAAAAAAGCAGAAAAGGGGAGGGAGAGGCTGATATTCAGGAAATGGAATCTGCTTTAGTTACAGTGCAAATGCAGATGCAGAAGTTCCAGTTGCATATGGAAGCAGGTTTTATCACAGGGGTGGGAGGGAACTGGGCAACTCTCCTGATGTTGTTGGATTGCAACTCTGCGCGTTGGTTTATTTGCCAGGACTGCTAGGAGTTTTAGTACAACAACCCCTGGAAGACTGTATGATTTCCACTCTTGCTTTGTCAGGTGATGAAATGGTTTCAAGTTAACAAGCCGCACCGCATTTCATGGTTTCTTAAATTTAGCCTCTGCCTTTTCCCTTCCTTCCTTTTGTATGTGTAGATGTTTGTTTGCCAGCTGAAAATGATACTCCTAGTCTGATAAAATCAACTCTAATCTGTCAAATTTATGTTTTAATCAATCTGTTAGTTTTAAAAGCCAAAGCAAAATTCCTTTTTATTTACAATAATCTTGTTCTCAGGCGCCATCTCTTGATGAACAAGTGGAAGTGCAATTCCAATATTTCTAGACTTTTTTTTCTTTCTTGCCAATATTAAGAGCAAATCTTGAAAACAAAAGAACGAAGCTTTTGCTTTCTCCTCACTTGGCTTTTTAATTATTGCTTGCAAAATACTGTTTGAAATGCTATCAGACAATGCACTCTGGAAATCTTTCTCCCAGAGGAAAGAACATAACTTAAAAACATACAGTATTGTTTGTAAACCAAGACTAGTTAATATGAATATGAATACTGTACTTCATTTTCATTTTTGAAAAGAGTTAACATTTCTCCGTGGGTTTTAGCCCCATCAGTATCTCAAGAGTAACAGATTCCATGATGCAACAGTGCAGTATGATTCAAAGTGTCAAAATATTCTGGTCAGAAAATGACTTTCCACTTTTACCCAGTTGTCCTTTTTTTGGGCAACAGGTGCCCCTACACAGAGCAAAGTCACAGAGCAAGAGACAGCTAGAAGATGAGGTCAGTTTGAGGCTGCATGTGGGAAGTCGCAAGATGTTAGCATTTAAAAGGAGTGGGCAGAGAAAGACTGTTCAAGAAGCAGCCTGAAGTCAGGTGCAGTCAGAAGTTCTATTGGCTTCTGAAACCTCCATGGAGCAAGCCAGAGATGCATCCAGAGAGTATACTTAGATCAAGCAACTGAGGGAATTCAAGAGTCCGGAATGCAAGGGAGCTGGTTAAGGCAAACATTGAATCCAGTAATCCCATGTTGGGGGTGCTTTATATCTATCCAGCTGAAGAATTGTCTCTGGTGAAGTCTAGTCCTTCTCTACAACTGATTCATTTCAAGCTATCACTTATGTCAACATCCTTCTCTTGGCTGGGGAGTCTCAGCATCAGAGTCATCTCTCTGATCTTGAAGGAGAGAAGGATATCTCTTGAAGGGCTGGGCTTTGTCTCATCCTCCCCTCACCCCAGAGAATTGCTGGTGGTCAGAGCTCCTCACTCCCTGCTCCCCACTCCCCACTCCCTGCCCTGCCCTGCCCTGCCGGGTCCATCCCCTTGACTATTCTCTTCTGAGGACAAGAACTCCTCCAGGTAAGGCATAAGACCAGCTGACAAAAACAACATCTTACAGGCAAACTGCTCCTTCACAATGTCACCTTTACATATAGTTGCTCCTGTGCTAGGATCCATGCATACAATGGTTATGTAAAATAGAACTTTAATGATGTTTCCTCAACCAGCAAAACAAGAAATTGCATGTTGTTGGAACTCACCACAGAAGATTTAAATGTTAATAAATCACCTTAATGGAAAAGTTAACATGTACTGTTAAAATCAATAAGAAAAAACTGGAGAGATGATAAATTCTGGACAACGTGGTATCCATTTAGTCAGCATGCAAATGGAAACAGAAAAAACAGGACCTCCAAGTCATCACTCATCTTTGCCAAGATTTTTTTTTAAATAGTTGTAATGAGACCAAGATCTAGAAAAGAAATATAAGTTGGAAAAGCAAAGGACTGGTAAACTATAATGAATGGTATATCTGATACAGATATAGAGAAGTAATGCCACAATGTTTTTGTTTTCCCTTGTGCATTTTTTAAATGTTTTTGTTTCTGCCTTTGTTGTTTAGTGTAGTTTAGCTTAGTTTAGTTTTAGTTTTACTTGGAATGAGATGCTTTTTATCATTTGGTGGACTAGCATAAAATGACATTTTAAAAATAGTAATTTAAAAATGTTCTTTCTTCTGCAGTACAGCCCTAGAGTATCTCTTTCCATGGTCAAGCTTCTTTAGTTGGAGGTTAGCCCCATTTGGATACCCTGGGCCAGTGATGCATTTAAGTGTTTTATTCCAAGTCTCAAGTCTCTACTTTCAAGTCTCAAGTCTGGGAGCCAGCTTTATACTCCAACCTATATTCCAGAATTTCTGGACAGAGTCTAATAAGGTCAGTTTTAACAATTTAAGCAGAGTTGGCCATCCACGTTTGTGATTTTGCCATCTACAGCTTCAGAAGTGGGGAACAGGATTTTTTTTTACTCCCTGTTCCCCAAACTAGAGGCTTTTGTTCCAAAGGGCATAAAAGAGTCTGCAGCTTTGGAAGAGGGGAATAGGATCCTTCCTACTTCCCATTACTGAAGCTTCAAAAGCTTTAGAAGGAAGGATCTTTCCTCCTCAGGCCCATTGCCTAATACTTTTGCTGTTCCCCTCTGAGAAATGCACCCTGCATTCTGAGAACGAGTCTTGTCTTCTGTTCTAAGGAAAAGTTTTAGAAGGCTCCTCTGACATACAGTAGAGACAGGCTGCTAAGCAAACCTCAAGCCTGCCCCAAGCCCTTTTTCTAACTCATTTGCTGTTCCCTCTGAGAAATATGCCCACACTTTGGGCTTGAGATGGATCATCATGTGATCAGTAGGCAAAAAGAAATGGAAGTGCTGTTCTGGATGAATGTGTTATATTACTGAACCAAGGGCAGCAAATCAGTCACTAAAAATATGCAAGTCTCCAGCTGAGTCAAGTCAGTGCCTTATTTATTGCTGAGTCAAGTCACTGAGGTGACTTAAGTTCAATTTGAGTCTGAGTCAATCAACTCAAGTCTACATCACTGCCCTGGGCTGCTAATAAGACAAATGAGTGGGTCCTAGAGCAAATCAAGTCTGAACTTTCCCCAGAAGCCAAGATGACTAAAATGAGGCCATCACAGTTTGGCCAGATCATAAGAAAACATGACTCACTGGAAAAAGCAATAATGCTTGGTAAGGTAGAAGCCAGTAGGGAAAGAGGAAGACTGAATCAGATGGATAAACTCCATAAAGAAAGACACATCCCTGACCTGCAAGACCTGAGCAAGGCGGTTGATGATATTGTGGCTTGGAGATCTCTCATCCATAGGGTTGCCATAGGTTGAGGTTGACCTGATGGCAGTTAACAATAGCAATAACAAGCCCTGTTCAGCAAAAAGTCTGCACAATTTCTCTTTCTCTATTTTCCCTTTCATCTATTTTTTCCACAATCTGGTTTTTTAATTATCTGATTCCTGATTGCCATCTTTGAAATGATACATTAGTTACTACACTAATGCCATCTTCTTAAAAGAGACTGCTATAGCTAGGATTTTAAAATGGCCTATGCCACAGCTTTCCAAACTGTGTGTTGTGACACATTAGTGCGTTGGCTGCAGTATGTAGATGTATCGCATTAATGTAACAGGTGGAGGGGCTGTCTCTCCTGTGGCTGCAGCAGGCCAGATCCCAGGTGAAGGCCTCAGTCGCCATCCCGGGCTGAGGAAGACCCCAGTGAGGGCAGCAGCTGCAGGCCAATTCTGGGTGGAGGAGCTGCCTGTACCACTGCTGCTGCCACTGCCTCAGGCCAAGGAAGATTCCAGCAAGAGTGGTGGCGGTGGGCCGGGCCTAGGTGGAGGGGCTGCCTCCACTTACTGAATTACTGTGTCACGAAATGGTGCATGTCTAAAAAGTGTGTCACCAACATGAAAAGTTTGGAAAGCTCTGGCCTATGCATACAGAACAAACTCTCCTCCACTATGGATCCGCAACACAGAGTATGACTATGTAATGGTGGGGGTGGGTATAGCAAGGACACTACCCGCTCTTGTCCTGATGTGTGAAAGAGAATGCCCAAATAGGGCATATGATCCATTGTTTGTGTAGACCAGCCCTCTACTCAGTGTTCAAGTGTGGGTGGATACTATGGAAACACTATAGAAACTCAAATATGTGCAGTTACAGTCAATTAGCATCCCACGTACAGGGTATACAATCACATTTCATTCAGTTTCAGCCTTTTTTAAGAGGAAGAAAAGAGTTCTTAGACTGCCACAATGCATGAGGAGATGTGAGTCATTTTCAAGAACTTGAAGCAATTTTCATTTCAAAATTTCATTAGGAAAACCCAATTAAAGATGATGTCTTGATGTTATTCTCCTGTCAAAAATTAATATTCCGAATAGGCCAGATTTCTTCTTTGAACATGACTAGTTCTAATTAAATAGATGAAGTGGGGAACAATTGCATCATTTTATCTGCACAATAAAGCCTTAAGGACTGACATATTATCAATGATCACTTATCATGTAGAGAGCAGGTGTCACTAATCATGAACCACATAGAGAGTTAATATAACCCAGAACTGGTGATTGTCTTGTGTTGTTTATTGCTTGGAGACCTCTTAAAATCTCTAGGGGGATGTCTGAGGTGCTGCTAGCTCCCAGTAGCTTCATAATGTCTTTTGTTGCACTCTGTGAGACATTTTGTGTTTGAGGCAGAAAATTCAAATTATACTTCTCTGCCCGCTTCCTGAAGTGATAAAAGTACAATAATAAAAGAAATATTTGATAATGGGCCACACAAGCTAGGACATCTCTAGAGCTGTCTGTTCTTGTATGTGGTTTATAATGTGTCCAAAGACTGGGAACAAATGTATATTTTTTTCTTCAAAAATAATCCATAGCCCACGTTTTGGACTGGGACCATGGGAAAAAGAAAGGTCTCCAGATTTGTTTTCAGAAGTAATGTAATCATCATTGGTGGTGGGTTGCTTCCATGCCAGTGATGGTAAATCCCTTCAAGGTTTTAGACCAAATTAATAAATATATATATGGATCAAAGAATGTACAGGAACTATCCATGGTCTTGAACACCATCCTAAAGATTTGTTCAGCATGCTGGATGGTTCCCATGGAATGTCTACTTTGGCTCTAAGTCAGGAACTGGAAGCATATGTTCTCTCCATTTAATCCCTTGATCTTCTAGCAGGGCTGGGGTCAAATCTTCACACACTCTCCCGGCATCTGTTCTGGGATACACCAGGTCCCACAATGCAAAAAAAAAAAAAGTATAAAGAAAATGAAGAGGGAATGGACATCAAGTTGGAACTATTTTCTTAGGGAAGCCAGAATGGCCATTCTTGCTGTCCTTCTGTTGCCAACCAGTCCTTTTCCTGCAGATTTTAGAGAACTGAAAAGAAGAGCTTTTATGATGATCCCAGGCTGTTTTAACTGCCTTTAACAGTTAATGTTAGCTGGGTTCATGCCTTTAAACTGCTTTTAATCATTTTTAATTGTATGTTTTAAACTGTGTTGAATGCTGATAATTTAATTCTATTTCGGTGTCGATGTTTTGCATGTTTTTACCATACTGTATTTGTTTTAATTTGGAGGCTGTTGCCGATTGTAGGGGGAAAAAAGGTATAAATGAAGCTAATAATAATAACCTCTGGTTTTAATTTTTGGATTAGAGGTTTCAGGGACAGGTTGACACCATCCAATGTAAAAGTCGCCACTTCTTTTTACAGATTTTCTTTCTGTCCAAGGAGGCATTGCTAGGAGTGGGGGAGTCTGGGGGAGTACACATACCTCATGGCTGCTACTTTGCCTGCTCCTACTATAGAGAGACATTTAGTATGAAAATATTGTATTAATCCTGCAAAAAGATTAATAAGCTGTGACTCTTTTCTATGAGAATAAGCATTATACAACACAGTAAATCAAAACAGTAGAATAGTAGAGATATAATATAAAGAAATCTAAACAATTATATCATTTCTTACCAGAGCTTGGCATGTTGGATGGGGGTTTGGGAGAGAGGTCCTTGATGCTGTAGTTAAAAAAAAAAAAGATAACTTCCTCAAATTTTCCAGCTCTTTCTTATACAGTCCTCCCTCCACATTCACAGGTTTGACCTTCATAAATTCGATTATTCATGAGGTGCACGAGTTCCTCCCCGTCATTCTCCTTTTTTTATTCCCTTGTGTTTTGCTGAGCACAGAGAAGGAAGGCAAGCACGCCTGGGCAAAAGGCAAGGGAATGGAGGAAGATATGTGTATGCCTTCCTTCTCCCCTCTGGAATTCCTCCCTCCCATTCCCTTGCCTTTCGCCCCAGTGCTGAGAAAGAAAGCTCATGAGCCAGGGCAAAAGGCAAGGAAATGGGAAGGAGATCATGGAGGGGGGAGTTATTTGTGTTTTTTCCACCTTCACGAGGGTTCTGTGCCCCAAACAGGATCCACTGTACATAGGAAGCTGGCTTTTACCAAATCAGTCCATAGGTCATCAGAACACAAGAAGATCCATGACTGATCAGGTCAAAGACCTATCTAGTGTAGCATTCTGTATGTACACAGGTCAAGATCTAGCAGCTTGTGACTAATAGCTTCCATATCAGTTAGCTGGTGAATATTCTCTGAGGGTTAGTTTGAATTTTCAGGGAGGTATGCAAGGTGCTGGTCCCTTAGGTAGGTTTAGCACCTTGGAGAGTTCCTTTAATGTTTAGAAAATGGGCTCCAGAGGAATGAGAGTAGGTTTAGCAAAATTGCCCACCCCTGCTTTATGCCATAACAAGCTTGAGTATCCCTGAGTCCCATTTTTGAAAGAAAAGTTGGATTTGAATCAACTGAATGAATAATGAAGACACAAACAAAAAGATTGTATTGGTGTATAGGGGCCTTGAGATACTCTGTTTCAAGTATTATGTCAGAAGAGCCCTCTTTCACCTACAGCTGGAAGTGACTAAAAATAATGCCTAAAAGAATTATTATCCTATCCAACAACATTGACTCTTCCTTCAAGTGCCCTGCAAAACAGCTGTTGCCTGCGTCTGCTGTTTTGGTAGCAAAGCAGGTGGCACACAGCAGAATGGCTCAACGTTGGCACCGCTGGCTGTAGAACAGACTTATGCTCCATATCAGCCAAAAATGGCTGCTGAGGATCAGCTGAGCTGCCACAAGATCCAAGGAACGGAAGCAAAAGAGGGCATTTGGCCAAACTGTCGAGAGCAGCGGCTTATCAAAGGCACACAAAACAGCTGGCAATAGACATGGGAAAATAGTCCTGGAGGATGTGAAGCTGGAAGGCCCTGCCATGCTGAAGTGGATTTTTTTAAAAAATGTTTGCTTTCCCTCCTCCGTCTCTCACTTTGACTTCCTCTTTGACAGTGCTAATGAAAGGCTTATTACTCGCTACAGAATGTCTGCAAAAGGCTCTTTCAAGTACAAGAAGTAAAACTCATTATAAAGAGTATCAGCAAAGCATGTCTAAAATGATTTCTTAATATTTCTCTTGGATTTTTTTTTTTCATAAGTGCAAAACTGCATTTGTCGGATTTTGTTCTGTGTTCGCCAATTCACCAGGGTAAGAAGAATTGGCCTTGTCTTGGCTATTTATTAGTACCTTGATCGGTTCCTGAAATCAACAGATGAAGTTTTCAAAATGTGATGAAGATGATGATAGTAGGTATTGGCCTACTTTGTTAGGAGATGTTAGGAGCTTGCAGTATTTGTTTCTGTAGTTCTGGTTGTTTGGAGTTTTTTTTTAAATATTTTGACAACACCTCCCACTAACTGTAATATGTTATTCTCATCTTCAAGTAGGTTTCTTTTTAATTTTGAAACATACCAGAACAAAAAAGTATCCTTCACATTTTTCTTTTTTCTTTTGAATTTTTTTTAGATTGAGTTATGGTGTATCAGGTGATCAGTGAAATGACATTTTTGCACTATGCTACTGTAAAAGCTAAGTAAATTAATATAGAAATAAGAATAGAGAGGAGAAAATATGTCTTTCAAACCATAGGACCACCTCAATAAATTGCATACTGACTTAAAAAAAAAAAGCCTTTGGAAGACCTGTAATACAAATACAGGAAATGGCTACAAGCAACTCCTAAAAAGAATGGAACAAATGCTGGGGAATATATTTCAGGGGAAGAAACTGGCAAAACCAGCTCTGAGTATTCCTTGTCTAAGAAAACCCTGTGTAATTCATGGGGTCACCATAAGTTGACAGGTAACCTGCACACACATACACACAGACACAGATGACGAGGCATCAACAATTTCATCCTATCTTCTTGGCATTCTACTTTCACTGGCAACCCACCATCTCTGAACATAGCAACAATGCAGAGATCTCTTTGTTGGCCATCTGGGATTCATTTTAATGTTGTTCCTCATCCATGCCCTATTTGAATTGAGATGCTAGCCATATGAAATTAAGAAATCTTTCACTTGCACTGCTACTTTTGCTAGCAGTGGTGGAAATGGTCCACCATTGTGTGGCTATAAAGAGAACTCTCAATGCGTCTTTCAGTACTTTCATCAGTGTCAGCTTACACCACTGGTGAACCATTCTAGAAGTCTGGTTTAATTATTATATTATTATAATAATAGTATTTATTTATATCTTGCTTTTTCCCCAAAATTGGGACTCAAGATGGTTTACAATTTAAAAACGGAATACAGATATAAACATACACAAAAAGTGAACATTAAAAGAGGATTAAACTATTTTTGTTCTTGTTTTACTAGAGTACTAGTCCCACTACTGACCTGATCTTAATACTGTTTCTTGCACTCCATTTCTCTGAATGATAACAACTCTGGGGTTGCAATGGTTTAGTTTCCCTGGAATGATGAACTGAAAGATTCAACAAACCTTTGTGGCATATGATTTCTTTGCAACCTTATACTGTGTAAATTAAATAAACATTGAAGTTCACAGAATTAGCAATCCCTCAGATTTCTGTTTTCTTGTTATATTTCAGGAGAAGGGCATGCATTCCCGATGGAACCTCTATCTTCAGTAAATGTGTCAGAGAGAAGTTAGGGTAAATGGCCTTACTAGCTAGGTGATATTTAGACATGGCTTAGGAAAATACCCAGCAATGCTGAGAAGCATATTTTGCTGGTCTAGAAAGTCATCGATAAAAAGCTGCTTCATATAGAGTCAGATTACAGATCCAATCTGACTGGCAGTGACTTTCCAAGATTTCAGGCAGGAGTCTTTCCAACCCTTACCTGTAGTCTTCCATTTAGATACTAACTGGACCTGACCCTGTTTAGTTTCCAAAACCAGATGACATCTAATTGTTGAAAAATTCCAGCATTCTCCCTCACTATTAGGGAATTCCAGCATTCTCTCTCCCTCACCTCTTTTGTTGTTAGCACAACTGGGGTTTAGATAAGACAGAATTTCTTGCATGTGAAACCCTTCTGTTTTTCTCACCTAAGGCATTCCCATTTGCTCTTCCTATTCATTGTAGTGCATGTTCTTAAATTCCTTTGTGTGTCCAGGTACCTAGACCATGTAACTCAGAATGTAGGCTGTCCATACATCCTATGGAATCTTGGGGTTTGTACTTTATGGAGAGGCATTTAGAATATTCCGCCGAAGAGGTCTGTCATCTCAGTAAACTACAATGGTTTGAAATTACAGAAGAGAAGATTTGATTGCATATTAAAAGGAAGTTCTTGAAAGTGGGAGTGGTTCAGCAAAGCAAACAATTGCCTAGAGAGGTAATGGGATCTCCTGATCTCTGGATGTCTTCCAAAAGGGGTTGGTCAGATACCTGCTGGGATGCTTTAGCTAGAGATTCTGCATTAAGCAGTGGGTTGGACTACATGGCCCACCAAACAAACAAATCTTCTTCTGGTCCCTGGCTTTTTTTCATTTCATCAGCATAGTTAGCCTGCAGTGTGTGTATGTGTGTGTTACTTTTATTGCTATGATTGTTTTTTAAAAAGGGGGCTGGAAATCCATGGTGATCTACTGCAGATCGCTCAGCAGGTCCCATTTACCATTTGCCAGCTCCTAACCTAAGCCTTTTGTTACCCTGATCTCTGGGGGTCCCAGGGGGGACACCTAAATAACCAAACAACAACACAACTTTGGGGAAAATTAGCTGGAGCACTCACTAAAGCTAGCGAGAGACAGGGTAACTTAGCACGATCTTGCAACCCAGCGTCTACGGGGTCAGGTCAGTCAAGCAGTCAGGTGGTTTAAAGTAATAAAAATGGTGTTTATTAAATACAGACAAATATTAAAGACACCACAGTCACACAGATAACTAAGGAATCAGAGATTGACTTAGAGTAGGGATTTTTAGAGGGAAATGGGTGATACGACACCTGCCTCGTAGTCCTGGAGAGGTCAGAAGATTGAGTTCGTTGGTATGGAGTCTCAGTATATGGGACTGATGGGATAGCTCACCAAACAAAGCGGCAGCAAGGTGGTCTGGAAGTTTGGAGCGATCCGAGGAAGGTCTTGGAATCAGGGGTTTTTCTAGGGTGAATTGTGACTGCAGGCTGTACCTTACTCGGTGAGAACAATGCGTTTTAGGCGCGGGACAAAGCTTTGGAAAGGTCAGAATTTAGCATGATTGAATCAGAGCTGAATTAACAATAGTGTAGCCAGTATGCAAATGCGGAGTGCTTGGTACAGCTTTATCAGGCTGCCTGCTCAGGGCAGGGAGCCTTTGTTAGTATCGCGCATATGAAATTAGGTGTTTGCCAGAGAGGTCCCTGAAGTGATGAACTGGCTTTATCTGGCCTGCCTGGGTGGAGAATGGAATGTCCAGCAATTATTGGCCGTGCCTGTTTACGTGCTTGTCTGGTGACCTCACAAACATGTGGAGTGAGGTGGCAGAGGAAAGCCGAATTGTTTGATATCAAAGTGATATCGAGTGCTATCTCTGGGTAGGCCTGGACCACAGTAACACTTTATCTGGGATGTGTCCCACTACCTGCTCTGTTTAATTCTACTGTAGCAGATATACTGAGGGTGGGCAAGAAGGGAATAAATATAAATTTCAGAGGAAGGAACATAATTTATTTTCCATTTGCTTTTTGTCTCTGGTCACACAAATGTGCCACTGAAACTGCCCACTCTAGACTTGCATGCAATGTTCTGCAGTAAATTTTTTTTTTTAAAAAAATATATTCTCCAGGAGAAGATGCCTCCATCTGAATTCTCACTGACATTGATTTTAAGGGAAGGTGTGCTGCACACACAGCACAGCATTATAAAACAGAGGAACAAAGCCTTCCTTCCTGCATTTACATAGTGTTTGATTAGGTGGGATGAGAGCGCTAATTGCCCTCTGGAGTGCGATGCCTGCACGAGGTGATCAAAAGCGTTAATATTGTAAGTAGATGATAATCGACAGCTAAACTGCTGTCCTGGAGAAATAACTCCATAGTCAAAGGCAATCTAGGGTTGTCTTTCATAAATCTGGTGGGCTTGGAGATATTTTCAATCAGACTGATAAAAACCAGTCTCTTTATTTTAATTTGGCTAAAGAAGGGTTTTCTGCTCTGGATCTCTTGTAGCCAGAAGACTGTGAACAATTGCTTTCTCTGTAAAGCTTCATCATTAAAAATTCAACGATGCTTTTAGGGGTGACTGGTGCTCCTGCCACCAGCTAAAGATTAATGACTTGTATGCAGGATGGCTTAAACAGATGCTTTTGTTACCTAGGCAATATCCCAGCTGGATGGAACATATCTGCAAGCTCTACTAGGATGAATTTTTGAGAGCCAAGCCTGGTCCTGAGATAATGCACCTTTTCATTTGTGCAGTTGACTCTGCTAATTCCAGGATTTCAGATTGAAGCATTAGCAAAGGAAGGACTTTTCCTGACAAACTCATTGTCAGTAGATAAAGGCTTCTCCCATAATGTAAGCTTAAGAAATAATTTCTCAGGGCTGACCAGTAACAAAGCATGATTCTGCAGTGGGCAAAAGCAATGAAATTATAAATGAGGTTTTGGAACATACTGTGTGCAAGTGAAAAAAAGGGAATAGACTTCGTTCTTTGATTCCACACCCTCTGTGAAGAAAAGTATAGAATTTCATATCAGATCCTAAATTGAGTTTCCTGAGAAATTGAAAATTTCTTTAGATTTCCAAGTCCTATGGCTAGAGTATGTTGAAACCATGTTGGCAAAGCCACTGGAATCTTAGAATACCAGAGGGATGTAAATGAAATTCCAGTGGGATGCCCTCTGTAGCCCCTTGCAAAACCAGAATAAATTATATATTATTAAAATTTCAGAATAAATTATGCAAAGCAAGAGAAATTATGCAAACAACCCCAAGATCCCTGACTTGTGTAAGTCAAAGAATACAGCTTTGATCAGCAATTCTTTGGGTGATGTTTAATAGTTTTAATAGTCTAATGGATTGTGCTGAATAGTCTCACCATTGTTATCACTGCATTTATTTCTGTATGAGTTGCCTTTTCCCCTTTTTATGAGAAAGGAAACCCTATTTTTTAAAAAAACAAACAAATCACTGCATTTGAGTCACCTGCACGCAGAACCATTTAGTTTTGTTTTTAGTCCATGCTGCACTTGATACAGGATGAGCTAATGCTTATAGAAGATTTTTCAAGCTAGACTTTTGTTTCTCCTGGGCTATGGCAGCAGTCTCATATGTAGTGAAGCTTTATCTCTCCATTTATCAGATCCCCCTTTATGCCAGTCATGTGGGGGAGGAAAGAGGGGCAACAATGGAATCCTGTTTTGTACAACCTTGACCCATATCCTAAAGGCACCTGATCCCATCTAATTTTGGAAGCTAAGCAGAGCCAGACTCGGTTAGTACTTGGATGGGAAACCACCACAGAATACCAGATATTATAGGATATATTTCAGAGGGAGGAACTGGCAAAAATATCTTTGTGTATCCCATGCCTAAGAAAACCCTATTAAATTCAGAGAGTTGCCTTAAGTCAACAGGCAACTTGACGGCACACACACACACACAGACACACAGTTGGCAGCATAGGGCCTTGCTTCCTGCTTAGTGACATAATTTAGCTGCACTGTTCAACTGTAGAAGGGGCAAGGCTTAGAAGAGATAGACAAGAGGGGCACTATTCTCACTGTGGTCACCTTAGACGCCAGGGTACCTGTCTTGGATATGGGGGACAATTTTATGTCCTTGAGGACTCAGGGCAGGGGGCTCACAGGCCACAAAAATGTCAAAAAAATAAAAAAAAAAGAGGGAGAAGGGAGAAATAACTAGAAATCCATTGTTAATTTATGAAGGTTTTTTAAAAAAATATTAAACAGTGTGAAACCTGTTTAAACAGTGAATTGTTGTTTAAACTGTCTTAACCTGTGTTTTTAGTCTATTTCAATTATTTTTATAGTTTTCAATGTTTTAACCTGTTTGTATGGATGTTACCTCTATGCAACCCTGAAATCTTTTGGAAAGGGGCAAAATAAATAAAATAAATAAATAATAAATAAAATAAATAAATAATAAATAAACACAGAAGTGTTCCAGGACAGGTCATTCACCCTCTTTTTTTTTTTTGACCAGAAAAAGAGCAGTTGGAGGAGTGTGGAGGGGCTGAGGATCTCCCCCCAAAGCCTTGGAGAACTGCACGGGACCCCCTGGTCACACTTTGCCACTCCTGTCATAAGACCATAAAGAATGTGTCTTCAGCATTACAGCTGGCCCTTTGTATCCACAGGTTCCATGAATTCAACCAAACACAGCCCAAAATATTTGAACAACAAAACAAAACAAAACAAAAAGCAAATCCTGATTTTGCCACATGCTGAACTCTGCTCCGTTCTGTAGGAATGCCCTGCTACAGCCTCACACCATTTTACAGAGTCTTAGGTTCTCTTTGACGCTCACTAGATTGTTCATCATTTTATATATGGGACACAATTTTACTATACCATTGTATATAATAGGACTTGGACATCCAGGGATTTTGGTATCCATGGTTCTGTGTGTGTGTGTGTGTGTGTGTGTCCTGGAACTAAACCCCAGCTGACACTGAAGGTCCCCTGTACACTTCCACCCTCCCTCCGTCCCTCCCTCCCTCCCTCCCTCTCATTTTAATACTTCCTATGTTCTTATAGATTGAGGTTAGCTGCTGGCCAACTGGGCTAGGAAGGAGTTTGATCTCATCATTCAAAACCATATTAGCAGCACAAGAAGTTCACTTGTTTGATGTGTGATGAATGGTTACATCTTGGCTGCCTAATAGAATGTGCTGGATATTGTGTTGCTGATGAATGGTTGAGTTTGGGTAACTTGGGAGTACTCTGGAATCTGCCTTTGACACTGGAGGCCCAAATAGACTCTGTGGCTTGAGCTGCTTAAGATCAGCTTTGGAAATAAACAGGCAACAGAACTCCACGTGCTGACTGATGGTCAGTTGCCTTGTAAGATACACTCTCCAAAGAAATGGACCATAGAGCAAACGGAACTAGAGACTATATCCTTGGATACTTATACGACTCCAGAAATTTCTTTGTAAAGGTATGTACATACATTTTGATTTGGAGAGTAATGTAAGTTATATGTTTTTAGGGATTATAATTAATTTTGTGTTGCCTTTGTATTTTTTTAGTGTAGCTCCTGAGGAAGGTCAACTTTGACAGAGACCAAAACACACTGGGCTTTTTAAAAAATAAAGCAGTACACAGAACTCTGTCTTCTGCTTACTTCCACTTCTCATACATGCTCATCAGTTCTTTCCTTAAGATCAGCTTTCACCAGTCCACTGGTGATGGAGTTTCCTAGACAGGGATAACCTAGCCCCAATAGTTAATGTACTAATAACTGCCAAATTAGACCACTGTAATGCACTCTATGTGAGGCCATTCTTGAATATAATTTGGAAGCTGCTGCCAATACAAAATGTAGCAGTCAGAATTATGACTAGAATACCACATACATGTCATATAATATCAGTCTTAAAAGAATTGTACTGCTTGCAGTATGTTTCTGATCGGAATCCATTGTGTTGATGACGACTTTCAAAAGCCCTAAATAACATTCAAAGCCTTATATCAGAGCTTTCCAAACTTTTCTTGTTGGTGACACACTTTTTAGACATGCATTATTTCACGACACAGTAATTCAGTTTTTTACTAGCAAACCAGAGGTTAAACTAACTGATTACGCATGTGCAGAACCCAAAGGCATGCCTAGAGTGGGGAAAGGCAGTCTCCCTGATCCTCGCCCACTGCCATCACCCTTGCCAGGAAAGACCCTGTCAAGGGTGGCAACAGTGGGAAAGGCAGCCCCCCTACCTGATCCTGGCCCGCTGCTGTTGCCCTTGCTGAGGAAAGACCCCAGGGAGGGCAGCGGGAAAGACAGCCCCCCCTACCCAAATCTGGCCCACTGCCTTTGGTTTTGGCAAGGAAAGACTGTAGCGAGGGTAGCAGGAATGGCTCAGGTGACTGGGGTCTTTCTCAGCCCAGGAAGATGACAACAGCTATACACTTCAGGCAACACACTAACATGTTGCGGCACACCATTTGGAAAGCTCTACCTTAAATAAATAGCTTCAAACCTTGATACTTGGGGAAGTCTTTCTCCCCACATATGCTTGTCCAAGGATTGAGGGTCTCTCCTCTATGGCCACTTCCGCACTAGACTGTTATAGTGTTATTATTCCACTTTCAACATCCTATGGAATCCTGGGGTTTGCAGTTTAGGGACGGGCCTGCAAACCCCAGGATTCTGTAAGATGTTGAAAGTGGAATGACAGCACTATAACAGTCTAGTGCGGAAATGGCCTATGTCCCATCAATGGGGGGTAACACAGTGTGGAAAGACATGGGAGGAGGTTTCCTAGGCTGAAGTCCCTCAATTGTGGAATTCCCTCCCCTTGGTAGCCCAGTTGGTGACCCAGTTGGTGACAATTCTGGCTTAATTCAGCACCAAGTAAAAAGATAGTTATTCAGTAAAGACTTTGGGGCCCTCACTGATTCACTCCAAACTGTGTTTGGTTTTAAACCATTTGTGTATGGTTTTAAACCATTTTAATCATTTTTTGAATTGATAAATTCAAATTTCATATGCTTTTGTTTAACAACAATTTAACCCAATCAAAATAATTTAATTTGACCTGTCCACTACCCTGAGATATCATGATAGAATAAACAGATAGGATAAAAGGGACAGAATAAATAAATGAATAAGCCCCATTGATTTCAATGGGTCTAGTCTAGATAGGACTAGCAACTGCATTTAGCCCAGGGGCTGAAATCATGCAGCCGTCCAGATGTTGGGACTATTTGATTCCATCAGTCCTAGCCAGCATAGTAAATGGTGTGGCATACTGATAATTGCAGCCCTACAACATCTGGAAGACCATAGAATTCCCACTCTTAACGTAAACCTGAGTAAGCTGTTTCAAAGCTGTAACAAAAGCTGCTGTTTGTGGGGGCCCAGGGGCCTATGCTACAAAAGAGCTTGGAAATGTTACTGTTTTGGACTACTGCTCCCAGAATCCCTCAGACAGCTCCACTGCTTAACAGTTTTCAAATACTTCTTCCTTACTGCAGAAAATCCACAATGTGGTCTTTGCTCTTCAGCTTGAGTGAATATTAAAAGCACATTTGGTTACTTTCAGTTCTTTGTACTTTGACCCAAGTTAGTAGTACTTCAGTGAGCAACTGCCCTAGCAATAATGAGAAGAGTTGCCCCCAATTTAATCACTACCTGACTGGACACACTACCTGCTATAGCAGAGCAGCTGTTCTGCAAGCAAAACTTATCTTCAGTCCACATAGCTTTTGTCTGTTTCTTGTGTTAGATTAAACCCCTGCTGTGACAAGATGCCCAAGAATACTGAACTCCTGTTTCACAAGCTTTGGCTCCTGCTTGATAAAGAACATCTTCTGCTGAGTACCAAACTTGGTCTTTTCTATTTCACCTGAACTTACTGCTTTTTCCCTGATTAGGCATTCCAAAAGGCAAAGCTACAGTATGAAGCGTATACACTTTGAAATACAGCCCCATGTTTGAGATATGAATACACATGGTTTCAGTGAGGTTGTTTGTTTGTAGTGTCGGCTGATGGCTTGTCAATAGAGCAGTAAATCTGCTCTGGGCTTTAACTGAAAAATTTTAAGGAACTCTCCAAAGTGCTGACCCTATTTTGAGGGTAGTTTCAGGACCTTGAACAGCTCTTTTAAAGTGGAACAGATTCACTGGTACTCTGACATGTAAGGTAAGAGTTGCTAACAGTTCTTTGTCCTAGAATAAATATTCTCTTAGGATGCCATAGCCAGAACTTTGAAGCAGCTACTTAGAAATAATTAATTTCTTTCCATAGTATCTAAAATTTCAAATGACAATTCTAATTTAATGAGACATAACTTCATTCCTTTTATACAATGGAACAGCAACTTTTAAGGTTCCTTTTTTTTTCTTATGGGGTTTGACCTCACTAAATGGTGGTGGAGGAATACCACATAATTCAGGTGCTGCTGTATGATCTGACATGTTGCCTCCTGTTCTGCTGTATGTGTTGAGGTGGTGATGGGAGGAGGATGTGTTTTGGACCAAGGGCCAGCAGTTTAGAGCACTCAGATTTTTTTAAAAAAACACATGACAACAGTGTAGCTATTTCAGTTACTTCTGAGAAATGGGAAAATAATAACTTTTTAAAAACTGTTAACTATAACAGTAAGTAGCTCATTTGTAGCATACAGTTCTGTAAATTTCACATCATAAGAAGACTCCTGATGAATCAGACCAAAAGTCATCTACTATAGCACATTGTTCTGGTCAACCAGCAATCCAAGTTAAATTAAGCAGGATGTGAGAGCAACAGTGTCAACCCACCAGCTCTGATACTAAAGGTAGTCACGAATTTAAATCCTTTCCAAGTTGTCCCAGTTGCTGGCCACCATCTTCTGGAACACCACAGTTCACTTATGGGTAGAAGTGTTTCCTTTTCTTGGTTCTGATTTTCCTGCCATTCAGCATCATTGGATGCCGCAGGTTCTGGTATCCTGAGGGAGCAGAACATTGAATTAGACAGGCCTTTGATCTGATCCAGCACAGCTCTTCCCCTTTTGTTATGATATAGATTATAATAGGTGCACATTAAAT